>JAFBJW010001300.1:4327-20372 GCA_016785235.1 Pseudorhombus dupliciocellatus | reverse complement strand
CCCTAACATTTTGGTACCTGTGCGAGGCCGATATACTGTTGATGCACAACATTACTATCTAATTTTGGCAATGACGACACCCTGAACCAACAACCCTTTACCCTGACATCAACCTGAACACCCCCAAATTACCGACCCATATTTGTGACCTCATTCAATTAAACACAACATCATTTAGACATTTCTTTTATATTTCAAAAAATAAATCCACTCTCACACTGGACAATAATCTGGCCCTGGATCAGTTGAAGCACAAATATTATTATTATTAAGCCATCTGACAAGGGGAGCTTAGCAGTCGTAATGGACAGAAACCAGTACCTTTGGGGGGGACATAGACAATTAAGTAATTTGGAATACTATTTGAAATTGGAAAGACCCATGTATGTAGAGACCTTCTCAGAAATTATTCAAATGTTTCAAAAATTAAAAGAAAAACAATGGAAAACAATTTAAATATTTAATTGGTGACACGTAGCCTGCCCCCAGAAAGTTCTACTTACTTCCTAAAATTCACAAAAATCTGGCTGATTGGAGTAAACTTCAGACAAAGCACTACAAAAATGTCACCAAAAACAATTACACTATTACAGTTGTTTGGGTGACATCTGGGGCATTTTGACATTTTCTCAGGAAGAGTTCCTTGACTTTTTAACCATCTTAAATGGACACAACCCCTCAATTAGACTGAAAGCCACCACACATAGTGATTCGATTTCAACACAACCACATTTAAAGGACCAAAATTCACCACACAACACAGATTGGACACCAAAGACACAGACACACGTGCACTTTTACACAAGAAAGGTTTCCATCCCAAACACACCTTCACTGGCCTCATCAAATCACAGCTGCTCCAATTTCACAGGATCTGCACTCAAGACATTGACTTTAAAAAGGCCTCTAAAGTGCTATTCGCAGTTTTGGCCAGTAGGGGGGGTTTACCAGGACCTTCCTTAGAAAAGACCTTCAAGCTGCCAAAACCTATAGAGTTCTCTACAACTGTCCCTTTAGTCGTTACCTACTCGCCCTCTAATGTCAGACTGGCTAGGTTTGTTAAAACAATCCGGAGACCGCTTTAAGATCACCACAGTTTAATTATAATTGGAAGATCATCACAGCTTTCACGAGAATCAGAAAGTCTGAGGGATCACTTGGTGAGGGCAAGGGTCCTGCCTCTGGCCCTCGGTCTCGGAAGGTAGAAGGGCTATTTTAAACAGATCCACTTCATTCAGGGCCTCAAGGGGCTGATGTATAGGGTGCAACAGCAACAGCAAAATGAAAAATTGTGTGTATTTACTGACCTGCAAATAATATGGTTTGAAATATGTTGGTGAGACACGCCTGCCCCTGCATGCATCAGTTACGGTCCACAAATACAATGTCCTGCACGATAAATGCATAAATCACCATGTTGTCACACATTTTATTTTACACTGCTGGGACTTGGTGCAGGCATCAGTCCTACAGCATAACCCCTGTTACGCACCGCCGTCAGCGGTGCGAGTTAAGTTGTTGTTTGTTAAGGTTCTGTCACTTCCTGTTTTATTTTGGTAAGGGTTACATGTCTTTCCTGTGTGTACTGCATCTGTCTTCGTCTGCGTCCTCCCTGATTGTTGATTGTTTGCACCTGGTGCTCATTACCTTTCCCCTTTAAATACGCCTCTCTCCCCGTGTCTGTCGCCAGTGCGTCTTTCATGTCAGGTCCATGGTGGTTGATGTTTTGCCTCCTGAATCGTCTAAGTGCCCAGTCTGATTTTTGTTGCTTTGTTAAGCTCTGTGCTAGTCCTGCCTTTCTAACTTCAGTGTTCGCTAACTCCATTGGAGTCCTTTTTGAGTTTTTGCCTTTTCGTGATGAGTGATTTAGTTTGCTTCTGTTTTTGTTAACTCCATTGGAGTCCTTTTTGAGTTTTGTCTTTTTGTGGTGAATGTTTTTGTTGACTTCTGTTTTGCTTACTCCGTTGGAGTCCTTTTTGAGTTTTGCCTTCTTCTGAAACATTAAAGCCTCACTCTCATTAAGCCTCTTCAGCCTCGTGCATTTGGGTCCAAGCTGTGTGTTATATCCTGACAACCCCCACTGGACCAGAGGAGGAGAGCAGAATGGGACTGGATTTACAGGCTTGGCACCACACATCTGGGCGGCCTTAATGAGAGGATGTATTGTAAGCCAAGATCCCCTCTCGTGCTCTCCTCCTCCTTGCCCTCTAACTGATTTGACCCCTATCTAAATTAATTAAGTTTTATATGTTATCCTACCCCTGACCCCTAACCAACCCACTGTGGTGTGTCTAGAGTTGACCCCTATTTTTAGTATTGATTAATAATTAAGTAATATCTGTACATATGTGTGTGAATTAAGAATAAAACGGTCCTTAACTGTATATACTTACACTTGTCTGCCAGACCCCTGTGGGGCACTTCCGGGGATGACGGGGCCCCCGTCATCCATGAGGGAAGGATGAGGACCTGAGATAGAGAGTGCATGAGGAGGCGATACCATGACCCATGGGAGTCACTTCCCCTCCCTAACCCTAACCCCTAAACCCTACCCTTACTTTTACCCTAACCCTGAAAACAATATAAATAAATACATTGAAAATCACTTACCTTATGGAAAAAATGAATCAAAAACTGGACATGTTCCCCTGAAACAAAAAATGGGGAATATGTGAAAGAAAGTAAAGAGACTCAATACACATACCTGAGCCAGTGCATGACCTTTGATGCCCTCACCCTAACTGCTTAGTCATCGGAAGAAGCAGGGGGTGTCATCGCATTTCTGTTAACCCTTACCCTAACCCAGAGAGGACAGGCTCAGTCCTTTCCCAAACCTAACCCTAACTCTTTACATCCCTCCTCCCACTCAGTTGGGGGGGGCTTCAAAATCTTATCCTAATCCTAAGAACTGGACAAGTTCACCTGAACCTTAAAGAAGGAATATGTGAAACAAAGTGACTCATTGCACATACATGAGCCAGTGCATGACATTTGATGCCCTATCCCAAACTGTCATCGTCAATATCTCCACAATTTGCATTGTGCTTCACAAGACATAAAACATTCAATTACCAGAATCCCTTAAGAGATTTCCCACATATTTTCCATATGACATCTTTAAAGTATCCAGATGCTACCATGAGCTCCTATTCTGAAAGTGTCTTCCCCACTGTGGGATTCCCTCTATCCAACCATGGAGGTGCTCAACCTGTGTGTGTTTGACTCCTCTCTTTCCTACCAAGTCAATGATATTGTTTATATTATTATAACGGAATTCTTTGTTCAATTTATTTAAAGCTAAAGTTCCACATTTCATTTGACACTCGTAGTGAACTAAATTCACCACAGGGAGGCAGCAAGGGACTAAATCAGCTCAGATCTGGTCCTTTGTTTTTATCTTATGGTGAAAGTTGTGAACTGCAAAAGATTAGAGTTGCTGATGCTAAAGCCTTCATCATAGACAGCATCCATAAACATCTGGCACTGCCCAGCTCCACAACCAGACTACTGTTTGCTGATTTCTCACAAACAGGTTAGGGTTAGGGTTAACTAACCGGGACAAAAAGAGACTGAACAGGCTGGTCAGGAGGGCCAGCTCTGTACAGGTGGGGAGGGGAGGAAAAGGATATTGGCTAGACAGGCCTCTATCATGGACAACAATTCAAACCCACTGCACCTGATAGTGGAGGGATTGTGTTATGGCTCGGGCACCCACAGTGCAGGAATGAGCATTACCATAAGTCCTTCCTCCCCTCTGCTGTCAGGATATACAACTTCTCAGTTTAAATAGGCTTAATTAGGTCAATTGTGCAATATTTTTCTTTTTTAAAGTGTTTGTCCAATATTTCTCTCCGTCATATGTGCAATATTTTTCCACTGTCATTCCTACTTCTACTGTCTCAGGTGATCATTTAGTTGAGGCAAATGGACTTCTTTCTTGCCTTCATCCAAAAGGCTTCTTCAGTTATGGTTTGGGTTGGGAAAAAACCAGGAGATACAGGTACTATTCGAAAAATTAGAATATCCTGAAAAAATGCATTTATTGCTGTAACTCAACTTTTAAGGTGAAATGTACATAATATATATACAAATAGTATGCAAAACAATATATTTCAAGCTTTTATTTGTTTTGTTTTTGCTTTTTAGGACTTGCAGCTTCAGAAAACCTCAAATTCAAAAACTCAGAAAATTAGAATACTGTGAAAAGCTTCAGTATTGTAGGCTCAAAGTGTCACACACTCATCAGGTAAGTAATGCTAAACACCTGCAAAAGGGTCCTGAGCCTTTAAAAAGTCTGTCTTGTTTGGTTTAGAAGAATTCACAATCATGGGGAAGACTGTTGATCTGACAGTTGTGCAGAAAACCATCACTGACTCCCTGCACAAGCTGGGTAAGACACAAAAAGTGATAGCAAAAGAACCTGGGTGTTCTCAGAGTGCTGTCTCAAAGCACATTAATGGACAGTTAAGTGGAAGGCAGAAGTGTGGAAGAAAATGGTGTACAAGCTGGAGGGATGACTGCAGGTGGGCTGCTGGGCTAAAGAAAAGAAAGACTGGACTGTTTCCCAGTGGCCCAAAGTCCTCTTTTCTGATGAGAGCAAGTTTAGCAACTCATTTGGCAACAAAGGTCGAAGAGTCTGTAGGAAGACCAGAGAGATGCACAATGTAAGATGCATGAAGTCCAGTGTTAAGTTTCCTCAGTCTGTGATGACTTGGGGATCCATGTCAGCTGCTGGTGTTGGTCCTCTTTTTAAGTCCAGCATAAACACAGCTGTCTACCAGGACATTTCAGAGCACTTCATGCTTGCTTCTGCGGACCAACTTTATGGGGATGCTGACTTCATCTTCCAGCAGGACTTGGCACCTGCCCACACCGCCAAAACTACAAAATCCTGGTTCAACAACCATGGGATTACTGTACTTGATTGGCCCGCAAACTCACCTGACCTGAACCCCATAGAAAATCTGTGGGGCATTGTCAAGCGAAAGCTAAATGGGAACAGACCAAACAATAAAGAAGAGCTCAAGGCTGCGACTGAAGCATGTTTGTCTTCCATAACACCTGAGATGTGCCACAAGCTGGGAGCATCCATGCCACACCGGATTAAGGCAGTTATATGTGCAAAAGGGGCCCCAAACAAGTACTAGGTACAGATGCAAGATTTTTCTTTAAGAGGCCTGCCATTTTTGTATTTAAAATGCGTTTTTTTATTGATTTCAAGCAATATTCTAATTTTCTAAGTTTTTGAATTTGAGGTTTTCTGAAGCTGCAAGTCCTAATCAGAAAATCAAAACAAATAAAAGCTTGAAATATATTGTTTTGCAGACTATTTGTCTATATATTATGTATATTTCACCTTTAAAGTTGAGTTATAGAAATAAATGCACTTTTTCAGGATATTTTAATTTTTCGAGTAGTACCTGTATATCACTGGATGTGGGTGGCGCTGTGAGGATGGGCCATTCCCCTCGTTATGTGACAATAGGTCACATGAGTGGGCCATGAACACATGTGGTAGGGTGTGGACCACTCCTCTCATCTTGTGACAAAATGTCACATGACTCATTAACTTGTGTCAGTGTGTGAAAGACTGGGGGTGAATGGGTCCTCATGATCACAGGGTCCAGAGGATGTTAACTGCTGTGGTGTATTTGAGCAGCTGGGATGAGATCTCAAGGCAGAGTAGTATGTAGTAGACAGACGGTGACGTAGCCCTCCACCTCTGTTCAGTGTTGGCCTTTCCAAGTGAGTGTAGATGGTGTAGATCACCTGATACTATGACCTGGATGAATGAGAATCTCCACAAACGTACTTCTACGGTCCTCTTCATAATCCCTCAGCTAAATCTCTTTTTTTTCAATCACTTAAAGCAGGGGTGTCGAACTCATTTCCACTGAGGGCCACATCAACGTGATGGCTGTCCTCCAAGGGCCAGATGTACCTTATACAAGTACTACTCGAAAAATTAGAATATCCTGAAAAAATGCATTTATATTTGTAACTCAACTTTTAAAGGTGAAATGTACATAATATATAGACAAACAGTATGCAAAACAATATATTTCAAGCTTTTATTTGTTTTGATTTTGCTGATTAGGACTTGCAGCTTCAGAAAACCTCAAATTCAAAAACTCAGTTTTTCAGGATATTCTAATTTTTCGAGTAGTACCTGTAAATGTAAAAAAAAATAGGCTGCACACAACGTTGCATCCAACTGATGGTTTGATTGCAATAATTTGTCTGCATACACACATTAATCCTGCAAACACTAAATAATTGCAACAGCAGCTACACAGTCTGAAACTGGTCGAAACACACCTGCTCACAGACCTTCAGCATGCACTGCTTCAAAAATGCTCCTTCTGAAAAAGACTTGGATTTCTTCAGCCACAATTAAGCTAGCTTTCACTGCCGCATTGTTTTTGGCTGTGGATTTCGTGAACACACTCTGCTGCAACTGCAGTTTGCCTTTTCATTCTTAGGCAATTTCTTGCTTTTCTTGAAGGCTAGCTTTGCCGTACTTAGCTCCGTGTTTGGTGTCAAAATGCCGACACAGATTATACCACTACACTGCCGTGTAGTGGCACTGAGCCGTCACTTCGTGGGTATCATAGTCGACAGGCATTGTGGGAAATGTAGTTTTTGATCAAAGCACTCTTTTGACCTATTTATTTTTAGACACACAGACCTTTTAAGCCATATGTGGCCCGCGGGCCTTGAGTTTGACACATGCGACTTAAAGGGTTCACTTTCAACCTGTACCTACAAATGGTTTCACTTTGTCAGCACATTTTTTTATGCACTGTTTTATTTATACTTTTGGCTTTTGCACTTGCATCGCTAAGTGAAAGGCCATGATTTATAACATGATCAATATGAGCATTGTGTGTGTGTGTGTGTGATATAACATTGGAGCCGGTGATGGAGCAAGCCACTTTCCCTTGGAACATATATTGTTTCAGTATTGGACAAAGCAGACAAAAGTGTTTAACTGGAAATATAAATGTGTTAACATGACAGTGTTAACTTGACAGTGACAGTGGCGAGTACTACAGGTGAACAGGGAGTTGTCTGCATTACAAGTTGCGGTGTTCATAGAGAGAACCTGGTCAAAACAGATTAGAGAGAATGATAAGTTACATTATCTAATGTGACTTGGCAGTTTTCTCTCAGTTATTTAGAGAAAAACTGAAATAATGCTAATGTCTGCATGCACCAATGTTCTATGTCTCTCCTTGGATTAAATGAGTGAGACACCACCGAGAGAATGGTCTGGTCCATTGTGTGTGGTGCAGGAATGGTCCATTGCATGAGTGAAGCTAACCCCAAAGACTGGGCAACATTCAAGGCCCTGATGCCCTGGACCACCACACCCCACGTGCTGCCCTAGGTGTTTGATTGTCTAATGCAGTGGTTCCAGAGCAATTGCAGAGCAATTGCAAGGGGGGCACAGGGCACGGGACAAATGAATGAATCAGTAGGCTAAATGACACTGCTAGCATAAGTTGGACACATTTTTGACGCAGCTCCCATGTAAACTCAAAGAAGAGATGCCATTTTTGCACAACAAACCTTTAGGTTTTTGTTTTCCTCTCAGTGTTGTGAAATGTGCTTCACTGTGTGTAGTACAGGCAGCTCAGTGTATGAATGGGAGTGAGAGAGCGCAGTCGGGCAATAAAACTCCTTCGCTCGGCAACAACGCCCCGTGATTTGTGTGCCACCATCTTACCCACTACAGTGGAGTTTAGGGAGTAATCCCCAAAGCAACGCTATTTCGGCCCTGGTCTGAAGATAGAGCAGGAAATTAAAACATCAGGGACTTGGTTATGTTTTAAAACCCATTTTTGCAGAGAGGCATTTTTTTTAAAAATGCAAAATGATTAAATGTTGAATATTGAAAAAAAGAAACCTGTGACACTGAACATAATTACACAGTAAAGGTGCTTGAAAACTGTTACACTTATTAGAATCAGCACTTTGTGGCAGTTCACTTTTATTAAAAAAAAAAAAAAAGGTTGAGGTTTGACACCTATTACAATCTGCAGTCAGGGTTGATGTTTATATTCATTACAATGTGTGAAATAAACTGCAATGGACTCTGGAAACAAAATGTGTATGTATGTCCTTTTTTGAGGGGGGGGGGGCACAAACAATTCTTATGTATGTGAGGGGGGCCCAGCAGAAAAAGTTTGGGAACCACTGGTCTCATGTGTTAAATCAGTTGTTGGATTTTATATTTTCAATTTATATCTCTTTGAAATATTATGTGTTGTTTTGTTTTATTTTCATATATGTATATGAGATCATATTTTTTTATTATTTTTTCATTATGTTGGTTACTTGTGTTCTGTTCTTTCATATATATATATATATATATATATACACACATTACACATTAAGTATTTCTTGTCTTCAGGTTTTGGAGTTGTTTCATTTGTGATCCTGGAGCTCCCTCTGCTGACCTTTTGAGGTAACAACAGGGAGAGAGGGGTGTTTGTTCCTTGTTTGTGTTTTGTGTGGTGTTATATCTGATTGTGGTTGTTTCTTTCCTAATATTTTGTGTTATTAATATATGTCTACGTTTTATCTTAATGTATTTCCTTTCTCCCTAGATTTTGGGCAAGAACGGGTGTGAGTGTGAGTCTGTTTTGTGGATGCATTAGTTGTTTGGGTAATTTTGTTTGTTTAATTATTGTTAGTTATTCAGGATGCGTTTGTTCTCATGTATTTGTGTTTGTTTGTGACTCAGACAGTATTAGTATTTGCAGCGAGCAATCACTTGCAAATCACATTTAAATAACCTTCCCCGCAATGCTACGCGACACAGACATAGGGCCGGCCCTAGGTTTTTGGTGGCCCTATGCAAGATTTTGTCTGTGGGCCCAAAACGTTCACAGGGCAACCACCAAATCACACATGCACATGAATTAACAAGAAACTTGTCCGTTTAAATAAGTTACCATGATTGTAGTAATGTGTGTTGTAGTAATTGTGTTGTAATGAAGACAGGGTCAAAAAACAAATCACACACTGATCAAGTGGCCCCCTTAATTAGTTGTGGCCCTAAACAACCACATAGTGAGTTTATGCCAGCGGCCGGCTGAGCGCTGATCTAAAGGTTATGGCCCGAAGTGAAAGGTCTCACCTGCTGGAGCTCAAGTCAATCATCAGTTCACTCACAGGCCCTCTGGAGGTAGAGCATAAAAATAATGTCAGGTTTACCTGACCCTGGACAATATGAGCAGATGATTGGTCAGACTGAATGCACATGGCTGTTCATTAAAGGACAGATCTGAACAGCCTCCGAACGATCACACCTGAAGACGCAAACAACGCTGGGAAACACTGAAGGCCACAGTGACATTGTGGATTTCTGTCTGAATTTCACTGGTTCTGCAAAGCTCCAACTGTGTTGTGACAGTGAAGTTGGGGCCACACATCAAGCAGTTTCCTCAGAATGGACTCTTCTAAGATTCCTTCTGAAAAGTGCCAGTCAGAGCTTGGCACTTCTCTCTAATTTTCTAAAGTCTGTGATTCACAGAGGTCAATTAGAGCATTTAGGTCAAACCGAGGTCTATGTTACAACCCTGAAGGTCATGTGTGCTCATGTGTTTTCTCCCCTCCCTTACACATAGGTGGGGCTACCACCACTAGTTGTCTTTCCAGGTGCTGTTGGCCCTCCTCACCTGTGGGTGGTGCTGTCACCTGCTTCCTGGGTCAAGAAGAAGAAGTGGACTATAAAATGGCCACCAACCATGCGGTTGCTATCTCCTCTTCAGAGTAGCTCCCTTTGTTTGAACACTGTTTTCTCCTGCTGGTACCTGGTACCTCTTATGTTTAAAGATAAAATATACCTTGATTTGGACTGCGTTTTTGACTCTGGCTGTTCTTGGGAGTGGGAAAAGAGGGGAGCCTTTATGTTGTGTAAGGGTCCGGGACATAACATCGAATAAAAACACTCCATCCACTATTCTTGTCTAATTTCTCTCTTAAAAGTTTCACATGCACAGAAAACTTATGTTATGTCATGTTTCAATTTAAAGTCTTATTGGAAGGAGTCTAGCATGTGTCGTGGAGCTTAGGTCAGGGTTTGTCTCTACCTGTTGTGAGGATCTGGGCGGAGACAAGAGGTGGTGTAATTGGAGAGGGTGAACTTGGCAGTGACTCCAGTCTGGTCCTTGTAGAAGTGGAGAGACAGAGACAAGCTGCCGAGGCAGTATTGTGTTCTTCAGCTGCGTCACAGCACAGGGACAGAGGGAAGAACACCGCTAAATGAAAGGTCTCTACTTACACATGTGACACCACTGTTTCTCCATTCCACACTTTCTGTTTCTGTCCCATCACCGCTGCGGGGACACGTAGATGTGCCAGCCTTCAGCTGAACAGCCGACCATTCAATGACCATATTTTTTTCTTAAAATAGGAAACTAACAAGTACAGTTGTCTTTAGATGAACCAGTTCACTTTCTTTGGCACAGGGCCTCAACCCTCAAACGCCCAGATTAGAGATGCCTGTCCTACATGAGACCCTGTTACCTTCTCCAGATGAACAAATTCTGCTCAACTACAAGCAGTGTTGGGAAGATTACTTTGAAAATGTAATCGGTTACAATTACAAGTTATCCCATTGAAAATTACTTTCTCAAAGTTATTTTGTGCACAACATCACATGGGGCACCATTTTGTTGTGCATAGGCCTCGCACGGATACCAAAATGTTAGGGATATACCCTTAAGTATGGTAACCTTTAGTAATGTGCTTGTATTTAATCAATTAATTTAGCTATCAGTAAAAGATTATTTAATATGAATATTATAAAAAATGCATATTTGATAATAATTTACATTTATAAAACAGAACCCTTCAAAGGAAGGGAAAAAATAGCTTTTTTATTCATTATTAGGCTCATATTATTATTAACTACCAATTTGGAAGTCTGATTGATAATAACATTAATAGCTATAATCAAATGTACCACACTAATAGTTAACAAAGTTGACACGAACTAGAAAAAGGTATGTGTGTGTGTGTGTGTGTGTGTGAGAGTGTTAAAGATTCAAAATGGCCGCTGGCCAAAGACAAAGACAGTGGGCCCCCTGGAGTGATGGGGACCATGTGGCTGAGATCACATGTGCGATAAGTCTGTGGCGATGACTGTGTAATGTGTTGGTGCTCAGATTAAAATAAGAAAAAAACAAACTAACCCGACTCCAGATTTCAGATGTCCTCACAATCAGTTGTTCCCACCGTCAAATGTTGGTTGTCCATACTGTCAGGTGATGACCACACATTAACATGTCCCCAGCGTCTGATGTCAGATGTCAGAGTCCACACTGTCATATGTCCACACAGTCAGATTTCCCCACCATAACATGTCAGATGTCCCCAGCATCAGATATCAGCTGTCCACACCGTCAGATATCCCCATCGTCAGATCTCAGATGTCCACACTGTCAGATGTCCCCACCGTCAGATATCAGATGTCAACACTGTGAGATATCTGATGTCCACATTGTCTGATCTCAGTTGTCCTTATTTTCGGATGACCCACCGTCAGATGTTTGATGTCCACACCTTCAGATGTCCCCACTCAGATGTCTGATGTCCACGCCGTCAGATTTCCACATCGTGAGATGTCAGATGTCCCCTCCAGTAAATGTCAAGTTTCCACACCGTCATCCAACATCAGATGTCCACACTGTCAGATGTCCACACCATCACATGTCACGTATCCCCACCGTCAGATTTCCAAATGATTGTATATCCATACTGCAAGATGTGAGATGTCCACACCGTTAGGTGTCCACACCATCAGATATCCCCACTGTCGAGCTGGAATGGAAGATCCCTTTAATCTCCCCTAACTCGAAAAGGGTTCAACAATGTCCAGAGCCCACTGGATTTTACTCCCCCAATGAAAAGGCAGATCGAAGATTCTTTACTATTTATTTTTGTTTGTTGATCTTGGCCTTTGTGGTGACTAATCACCCCTTTAGTGGTATTCCAGTTATGCCAATTGATGCCTTTGAGTAGTCCTTTTGACAGTCTTCCTTCTGGGTGGACCCCGAGATGGGTCCAGGCAGGTGGATGGCTGGACAGCAGGTCCGATTAGTCCTTGAGTTGGTTGTAGGTAGTGGGTAGTAGTAGTAGGTAAAAAAACGTTAGTCGCTCTGGGGATCGGGCAGTCTTCTCTCCACTGTCTCACTGTGAGTTGATTCTGAATGAGCTATGCTCTGGGCGCCTCGAGTTTTTAACGGTAACACATCGCTTTGAATCAAAGGATTTACTTTGCTGAGCATTATGTTATACATTAAAGGAATCTTCCATTCCAGCTCGACACCTCCCACTTGACCTCCTGGTTCCTCAAACCCAAGGAGGTCACCTTCAACCTTTCCCGGGTAGTCCTTAGCTTTGGTTTTTGACCTCCCACTTTGACCTGATTGGACCCAGAGCTTGAGGGCGAATCCTCCTGCTCTCAAAATCTCCTCAACACCTGTCGTGATCTTGTCCAGCTCTCGCAATCTATTACGGGAGGTTAAGATGTCATAACTACTGTCATAACTGTCTTCCTTGAGGACTCTGCGTTCATCCCTCAGATGGGCAAACATGAGTAGTCCTGCTGTCAGTCTCATGGCTATCTGTGCAATTCAGCTGGCAGGTTTGTCCCCGGTGTTGACTCCTGTGATTGCGAACTCACTTATATCTTCGTCTGGGCTGTCCCGCCAAAGGAACCTGTGCAGTTGCATTTCTCGTTCCTCTAACCACACAGAATTGTACATTTTCCTTATGTCCCCCAGGGCTGCGTGGGCTCCTTTCCTGAACCTCATGAGGACGGCTCTGATAGGGTTGAGAACATGGGGCCCTTTAGGATCAAGTCATTCATGCATGCGCCTTTGAATTGTTGGCTGCTGTTCCAGACAATTCTCACTGGGGTTGTGACTGCATGAATTTGGGACCTATAAGCACTCCGCCACTCTGAGTCGCTCCCTAGCTGTTTCTCGGTCCTCAGAAAGGTAGCTTTGACAGCATCTCTGTTGTTCGGAAGGGGAGTGGGGTCTACGGTCCATGGGTACCTTGCATCCCAATGAGGAGTTGATGCGTGGAGGTCTTCTAGAACGTCGGTTAGCCCGTCTTTTATGATCTCCGTTTCTCTCTCCTCTGAGTCATCTCCTTTCCACCTGGCGGACATTGTCCACACCTCGGCTCCTCAAAGAGTTGAGGATGAGTTCCTCCAACTGTTAAGCCTAGTGTTCCATCCCACAGCACGAGGTCTCCAACTACTTTCTTCCTTTGAGGGGCTAGTTGGCCTTCTCTGTGGCTTATGAGATCAATCCTCTTAGGTCTTGCTAGTTTCTGAAGGGGGATGTTCGGAGAAAGCTCTAGTAGCTTTGCTGGGTCTACACCTGTGTGAACATCTGCTATTTTGTCCAATCCGTAGCACCTCAACTGGTGAGGTCTTAGGGCCTCTTTGTGAGTGTTATAATTTGCGTCTGATGCCAGATCGATCAATGTTCCAATTCTCTTTTCAGTACTTGTTGTTACCTCCGGAAGCGTCATGATTACCGGCAACTCCTGTAGTCCATTCTGTATTGGAGGGCTTGGCTCCTTCTTTGAGATACTAAAGGATTTGGATGTGACGTTGGAGTAAGCATTGTGGACCTGTTTTGCCTCCTCTGGGGAGATTTTATACTTCCTCATAAGTTCCTTTAGTTCTTCTTTGAGCTGATTCTTGCCTCTCTTTTCCTCCGATACGGGTACAGGTTTGCTCTTCTTCTGCGGTGAGTTGCTCACTTTTGGGCAAAGATAATAATGATGCTCTGGAGCTTGTTCCTTCCTGCATGCCTGGTTTGTACACAGGAAAGTCTCTTTGCAGTCTGAATTGTCGGGATGGTTCCCAAGGCACTTCTCGCATGCTTCTATGTTTTTGATTGTAGCTTTCCTTTCATCCAGTTTCATCTCCCGAAACTGCTTGCAGAAGTAACGTTTATTCTGGTGCTTCCTATCTCCACAGATTGCGCATCCATTATGGTAGGTATCTGTGTTTGAGGATCTAGTTCTGGCGTGCTTAGGTTCAGGTTTTAATTCTTTAAACTTCAACGCTCCGCTGCTTGGCTCTTCGCTCTTCACCATACTGATCTGCCCATAAATCGCTCGCCTCTGTTTGAGGAACCTTAGGAGATGATCAAATCGGCTCCGGGGTTACACCGATCTTTCTTTCATAGTTAAACCATTTCCCTAGGAGGGGTTCAGGTAGTTTTTCCAGAATGTAACTTATTGTTACTGGGTTGGTAATGGCGTTGATACCTCCTATCTGAACTAGATCTTGAACGGCTTTCTCTAAAGCTTCAATCATCTAGTTCAGATAGGAGGTATCAACGCCATTACCAACCCAGTAACTTATTGTTACTGGGTTGGTAATGGGTTGGTAGTAACTTATTGTTACTGGGTTGGTAATGGCGTTGATACCTCCTATCTGAACTAGATCTTGAACTGCTTTCTCTAAAGCTTCAATCAGCTTGACTACCTCCCCAGGCGGCATTTTTAGGAGCTCTCGCATTATCTCACGAGTGATACACTCACGGTTTCCATAGCGATCTACCAGGACGCCCAAGACCTCGTCAGCAGTGGCGTAGTCTTTGAGGGAAAGTTTCTTTTTGACAACGTTTTCAATACTTTCAAGTAGTTGAGCCTTCTTTACTTCTCTAGAACCCGTTGGTTCCCCTTGTCGCTGAAGTGCTTCCCAATCCGATTTCCACTTGCAGTCCACTTGTCGCGCTTATTTCCATCGAATATGGGATGGGTTACTGGCTTCAGGTTGATGGCTTGCACGGGATTCCTCGTCACGATCCAGGGACCATCAGATGCGACTCGAGGTTCACTCTTGATTTCACGATACCCTGGGACGCCCTGGTTCACCCTCTCCTGCATAAAACTACGCTTCTGGGAGTCTAGGTCTGCGAGTTCTGCTCCAAGCATCTCCAAATCATCTAGGATGCCGTGATGCAGCTCCTCTGGGATCCAATCCATCCACTTCTCAAACACTTCCTTTGCCTGGTGTACCTACGGTGATCGATTTCAATCTCATATCCTTCTTGGCTTGTTGCCGGGTTAGTGCAGTGGAAAGCTTTCATTGCCTCGGCGAGGGCCCAGGTTACTTACCTCTTCACAAATTTGTTCCAGAGAGTCCCCTTGATTAAGTCACTGACTTCCTTTTGATTATTTTTGCACTGGTCCGCAGTCTCTGCCAAATCAGCCTCTTCCATTATGGTGAGCTTGGTCCCCTCCTCTTTCATTCAGGCTTTTACCTCGTGGTTGACCTCAAAGAGGGCCGTAGCTTTCCCATCAATGCCCTCCAAAGCGTTTTTCAGCATTCCTATGGTCATGTTTTTCGCAGTTCCTGGTGACTCTGTCAACCGTAGCAGTGAAGGAATTCTTCACTGCCCTTCTCATAATCCCGAGTTGGTCAATCGGCATCTCTTCAGCCATGATGAAAGGCTATTGTTGCTTGAGTTTGATCTTCAGGATCCTGGGATTCTGTTTTGGTCGTTGGCCTGCAGCTCTGGTCTCCTGATTCTAGATTTCCGCTTCCTGAGGTTGCCCAATGGTGGCGTTTTTTTACTGTCAAGTTATTTCTTCTCCCCTAACTCGAAAAGGGTTCAACAATTCCCAGAGCCCACTGGATTTTACTCCCCCAATGAAAAGGCAGATCGAAGATTCTTTACTATACTATACTATACTTTACTCCCCTCCCCCCTCCACCCCTCGCCTACCCCCCACCCTTCACTGCAATTAACACCCCCCAGCCATCCTCTCCCTCTCTTCATATCACAACTACCCCCCCTCACTCCATCATCTCCGTGACAGCAGAGCAGGTGAGGAGAGAACTGAGGCGACTGTCGAAAAGGGTTCAACAATTCCCAGAGCCCACTGGATTTTACTCCCCCAATGAAAAGGCAGATCGAAGATTCTTTACTATACTATACTATACTTTACTCCCCCCCCCCCCCCCCCCCCCCCCCCCCCCCCCCCCCCCCCCCCCCCCCCC
>JAFBJW010001199.1:19792-29982 GCA_016785235.1 Pseudorhombus dupliciocellatus | reverse complement strand
TTTCAGGTCATTTGGAGTCGATGGGTATGGTTTTTATGTGACACATTTTTCACGCCCAATGTTAGAGTTTGGGTGTGGGACTTAGGATTTTGGTAAAAAAAAACGTGAAGACTCCGGGAAGAGATATTTTTGAATAGTGTAGTTTATAAGCCTGTGAACATGGCGTCAAGTGTTTTTGAGTGCGAAAGGAATTTCAGCCACAACACAAACAAGTAAAATGAAAAGGTTTTGGGGGGGGCTCCTGTATTCATGCAGCATTGGCGGGCTGTGGATGTGGGAAAACAACCACAACTGCCCGAGAGGCTTTTATTAAAAATTAAATAAAAATTAATTTGTCCAATGTAACTCAAACACAAAGATTTATAGATAATGCTTCAATCTACCACTTTAAGTATCCAAAGCAGGAGAGATCATATCACTCCTGTCTTATCCTCCATGCACTGGCTCCCAGTAAAATATAGAATAGATTTCAAAATCCTGCTCCTTACATTTAAAGCTGCCAATAATCATGTCCCTGCTAACCCACCCTATGAACCAAACAGACCACTCTGTTCAGAAAACGCAGGCTTTCTTGTTGTTCCCAGAATCTGTAAGAGTAGAACAGGTGGCAGGGCATGTCGTTACCAGGCTCCTCTCCTGTGGAACCAGCGTCCACTGTGGGTCCTGGAAGCAGACACCATCTCAGCATTGAAAGTCAAACTTAAAAAATTTCTTTTTGATAAAGCCTATAGTTAGTGTTGGATCAGGTTAGTCCTGTTGTCATGCCTAGTTATACTGCTATAATATAGACTGCTGGCGGAACTCCCATTATCCACTGGTCACTTCTGTACCTCACTCTCTCTCTCTCTGTCCCTCTGCCTCCTCCACGCGTACTCATTATGATCTCATTATCATACTATTCATTGTTATAAATAATCACATATCAACATTATGTAGGACAGGATGCTGTTTTGACCACTCTTAATTTGTGATCACTTTTCGGTCCAAGGTCCCTCGCTCACTCCCTCTTCTCTTCCAGGTACAGTATCTCTGACCTGGTGCTGCAGGAGGACAACAACTGGCATTATTACTATGCTGCGGTGAACTTGTGACATGTCCAGGGTGCACCACGCCTCCTGTGCAAATAGAAGCTGGACCTGATCCAGCCCCCCTCCCTCCAACCCAGTGACCTATGAAGATGATATTCCTACTGTTTATATTATTATTATTATTATTGTTATAGTTATTATTGTCCATGTCCCTCTTGTCTCCACCCCGCTATCACTCTCTCTGCTCACCCCAACCTGTCGAGGCAGTTGACCGCCCACATTGAGCCTGGTTCTGCAGGAGGTTTCTTCCTGTTAACGAGGGAGTTTTTCCTCTCCATAGTTGCCATAGTGCTTGCTCATTGTGGGGATAGGTGGGTCTCTCTGTTTTCATATCTGACTGGGCTCTGACTCCAATGTAATGTGGCCTGAGATAACGTCTGTTATGATTTGGCGCTATATAAATAAATAAAATTTAATTGAATTGAAATAAAAGCAATCATTAGCAAAACGGTGTCAAAGCAGCAATAAACATGGAATAGAAAATGAAATTTAGCCCAAGCCATCACTGCTATGACAAGTGTGGAGAGAGCGGGGAGTAATCATCATCATCATCATCATACAGGTTAATACCATAATGTTTCCTTAACGTGTTCTTTGGGCTATGAGACTTGTACTTTATAGAAAACGTGGGATTTGTTTATATAGGGAAGTGAGTGCAGCTTGTTTGTGTGTAGTAGCCTATGAGTGGGATGCTGCCTGTATGTCGGGTAATAGTGGGGGCAATAACACAGTGGGTCATGGGAAAAGGGATATATAGACAAGGCAAGACAGGGTGCTGAGGGCAACGATGTCCCCCGCAGACCCTCGATGATCCTTGGACTCCTCAGCAGCTGCAAGGGTTAGGGTTAGGGACACATAACCCTGCCTTCATAAAAAAGACAACTTTGAGGCTTAATAACTAAAAAACAATACAGTAAAACTGTTCAATATGCAGTGTGGTCATAATCAGGCCGTAGATTTGTCAGAACTTATGTGTGATATTATGTATTATGTTTAATGTACATTAAAGTGATATTAATGTACATTAAACATGGAGCACTGGACTCTTTCAATGCCTAACTCTATAAAAGTCCATTTTCAGGCTTAATTTTTAAAAAGCAACCAAAAAACAACGTAACAAACATTGTTGTAACATATGGAACACGATCTACACCAGGGGTCGGCAACCCGCGGTCCGGAGCCGCATGCGGCTCTTTCATCCTTATGTTGTGGCTCTGCGTGGCTTGGGAAAGTGTCCGATTGAAGTGGATGTTGTTGTGAGATGTACCTAACTGTGTAGTACAGGCAGCTCAGTGCGTGAACGGGAGTGAGAGAGTGCATGCGCGTGGCCATGGTGCACCGCTGGGAACGAGCCCCGGCGAGGAATGGAAACGGCGGTCGGAGCAGGTAGAGAGTTTGTCCGTTAATAATAAGAGTGCAGTCGCACAATAAAACTCCTTCCCTCGGCAACAACGCCCCTATATTTGTGTATCAAACATGTATCATGTCTTCTTATTAAGTCAAAGTTTTTTAAATTCATTTGAAAGAGACTTCCAACTCTGCAATGTTTATTTTTTGTAAGAGTTCAAAATGTGTTCATTTCATAAATAAAATTTAATTTTCTGAAACATGGATGGACTGCATGGATTTCATAAACAATACACTTTTTTACAAGAGCAAAGATATATATATATGTCAAAATGTTTGCGGCTGCCAGTGTTGTCTTTTCCGTGGAAACCAGGACGAAATGGCTCTTTGAGTGTTAAAGATTGCTGACCCCTGGTCTAGTGGAACACGGAGCGAATAATTCTGAACTTTCAGAAAGTCTCGTAAACAAATCTTTTAACTCAAGGCATCACATGAATAACTTTGATCCATGCACACAGACGAGAGGCAGCCCTGGCCAGTATTTGGAACATGTGTGGTCAGTCTGCAGCTTCACTTTGTAACGGGTGGTGAAGGACCCAACTGCAGCACAAAATGACAGACTTGATCTCTCAGCTTCAGAGTCTTTATTGTCAGTCAGAGCGGGGATCGAACCCGGGTCTCCCAGGTGGTAGCCGATCGCGCTACCGCTAGGCCAGCGAAGCGTACAGGATACAAGTAGGTCCTGAGGGACTTTAGGGAGGACACAGTTCGTGGCGGGCTCGTAAGCTCTGTGACGGGGAAGTGGGAAAAACCCTCTGCGCCGAATGATCGGAGTGAGGGATTTTCCCGAACGGAGGAGCAGGCAGGAGGCGTGGTCGAGGACAGAAAGCAAGTCGAGTTACCGGGGCAGAGACGAGAGGCAAGGTCCGTGATCAAAAGGCAGGCAGGCACTCCGGGGCAGAGACAAGAGACAAGATCCAGGGACAGAACAGGTCGTGACCGAGCAGGCAATCCGAAACAGAACGCTGGAGAGTAAGGCATGGAGCAATTACAATCTGGCAGGGAAGGAGTGTTCTGACTGGGCTTATATACTGGCTTGATGGGATGATGAGAGGCAGCTGTGCAAGCAGGTGAACAGAGTTGCTGATTAGGTGGGAGTGGCCGGCAGGTAGAGCAGAGCAGGAGAGGGATGAGTGGAAATGCGCTGAGGGGGGGGGGGGTAGCAGGAGAGCCAGACTGTGACACACTTCAACTGTTAGTTTTGGTTTTACTTCATGAACAAAGATTGTTGTCTATTGTCATCACCTCTGTGGGCAGGGTCTACTTATACTTGACTCGGATTGGTTTGTAGGCATGTCTGATGTGGGGGTGTGGACACATGTTTCTGTTTTACTGAAGGAAATTAATTTATCTTCATTCGGTTGCCTAGTATCAATACTGTAGTACTCCACTATACTGCAGTCGACACTCGTTCAGATGAACACCATCATGGAGACTGCGGCTAATTGCTCTTCCTTTTGTTCTTCTACACCTGATCACATATGGATGTCCTGGGATTGGTCCAAAAGTGAAAGTGTCCAACAAAGTAATTCCTCTCCATGTCCAGAAAATCTCTGGTGGTCTAAGGAGCCCTGTTCATATCACATGTGCCATCAGTTGCCTCCTGACCTCGTTTCTGACCACACACTGCTTCAATAGGAAATTTACGCTCCGCCCTATATAAAAACTGCACAGCTGTGATTAATCTACAGAGACAACAAACACAAGGTGGCGGCGGCGGTGTCACCTCATTATAGGGATGAACCATTTAGATGTGAATTTATCATTTTCATAAAGAAATATAAATTCTTTACCTACAAGATTTAAAAAAAAACATTTAGGGCTGAAAGAAAAAACAACCTTCAACTCAGTTTACATCTATGGATAAATCATCACATGGTTATAAATAATATTTGTAAAATGCACTCAAATTAAATAATCATGACAATATATTGCGTTACCACTACTCTATTCAGACTGTACATTGTAAAAAAGGCTTACATACAATAAGATGCAGAAGAAATGAAGAAGAAAACTGATTTATTACGTGTCTTGCATGGGGGCCAAAAGAAATGAAAACTTCTTTTTTCCAAAAAAAATAAAATAGAATAACATAAAATCCCAGTAAATCAAGGGCCCTCATTTATCAACCTTGAGCTCTGACATTCGTATCCGAGCCGTCCCAGCGTACGAACGATCGGGTGTTGATTGATTCAACATTTAACATGTTACGCCCCTAAATCTTCCTGGTTGTGAGGCCCCGCCCATGAGGTGAAACGGAGAGGATGTGCTGATTGGCATTTTGAAAAGTGGAATTACTGACTCCACCCCAGCCCCACCCGCACGTTGCTCTACTATTATTATTATTTTGACATGTTTTTTTGAAATCAACCTCAAAAGAAATTTGATGAATTGTAAAATCTAAAACTGCTTTGATTTGTTTAACTAAGTGATCGTCTGTTGAGCTGAGCCAAACATATGTTGGTGATGGTTGAATCTGTTTTCAGTCATTTTAAAATTGGTTTTCTTGAAAAAATTAACTTGACAACAAATGTAAAAATATACTCTGTTGAATGTGTCATCTGTTATTGTTTTTGTCTTATTTTCATATAAAAATGGAAACACCTGAATTAACTCGAAGCTAACTTGGCAGTTTTGAAAATTCTGTCAACAGAGGTATATGTGTGCTCGACGACCGCAGGCTCATCAAACTGAGGTGGCAATGATGCATGGCGTGGGCGTGGCGAGTTGCTCGTCTCATTTCTCTCATTGATTTTAAACAAGTGAACTTTTTATTATCAATGAAGACTAAGGAGGATTTTCTACCTCAATGGGTCTAAAATCCATTTCCATTCAAGTCCAAACAGCACTTCCACCTGTGACATGCACGAGGTCTATGAGGAGCACGAAGGGACAGTGACAACATATGATGTTTGGGGACGTAAGAGGCAAACACACTGGAAGTGTCTGTAATGGGACAGGAACAAAGGAAGGAGAGAGAAGTAAGGAGAGGAGACAGGAACAAAGGGAGGAGAGAGGAGTCAGGGGAGGAGACAGGAGTAAGTGAAGGAGACAGGAACAAAGGGAGGAGAGAGGAGTCAGGGGAGGAGACAGGAGTAAGAACAGGAGACAAGAACAAAGGGAGAAGAGAGGATTAAGGAGAGGAGACAGGAGTAAGGAAAGGAGAGAGGAGTAAGGACAGGAGACAGGAACAAAGGGAGGAGAAAGGAGTAATGAGAGGACAGAGAAGTAAGGGGAGGAGACAGGAACAAAGGGAGGAGACCTTATGTGTGTTACTGGGTTGCGAGTCCATCGGAAGCTTGGGCTCTGAAGATTAAGAAGAAGAGTAATAATAAAAACTGTCACAGTCCAGAACAGAGCTCCCTGTCTCCGTCTCCGTCCTCCTCACAGCTGAGGACAGTGGACACTTCACGCCTGAGCTGCACAACTCACGCACACACACGAAAACTCACAAACACGCACACACGCAGAGGACAATGATGAAGAAGCTTGAAGTCCACGTCTGTCTCTCATGGCGTCTCTGTCCTCCACGCTGTGGATGATGTTTGTCTTCTTCACCGCCTCCTCACCCTGGAACTCCCTGACACCCAGCCACATGCACGATCATGCACACGGTTCGTTCAGGTGCTGCTGTTCAGAGGAGTACCTGGAATCCTATGAACATTCATGGTTCCCTGAGGATTCATCGTACTCTGCCCCTCTGTGACCTTTACTGCAGCAGCAGGAGGTTAGAGGTGACACAATTATAGACTGAGCCTCCACAAACAAAGGTGGTGGTCCTCAAAAGTGAAGCCAAAGCATCTGAGCCGCCCCCTGGTGGTCGGCTGAAGCCAAGTATAGATAGCAAGTCCTACACTGATTAAATACTGCGTATAGTACTTGTGTAGATCTTTGCTGTGAATCCATTGTGGTCATGTGAATGTAACACAAGGTCAGCGTTAGGTCAAATACAGTTGACCTCTCTCACCCACTGTCCTAGAAAGAGTAGGAAAGTAAGAGTTCAGTAGGTCGCTGAGTTCAAAGGTCAGACCCCAGGACAGCTGTGTGACCATGGAGGAGAGGGAGGCATTTCCTCACTTCACATCTAACTTCCCCCAGGAGAGTTTGGTAAATTAGTCTGTCCACCAACAGCCGTGACTGGTAGGAGCTCCCTCCTGACCCCCCTAACCCTAACCCTGACCTACCCCCCACCCTTATGGTGAATTCTCTGAGAAAAACATTTAAAAAATTGAGAATTTTATTTATAAAAAGTAGTTCAATGTTAATTCATACTTAATTAATAGTTAATTAACATTTATTATCGAAGGTTTGTAAGTGAAGT
The DNA here is from genome assembly GCA_016785235.1 of Pseudorhombus dupliciocellatus. NCBI lineage: Eukaryota > Metazoa > Chordata > Actinopteri > Pleuronectiformes > Paralichthyidae > Pseudorhombus > Pseudorhombus dupliciocellatus. The sequence continues at coordinate 23,166 of JAFBJW010001199.1, read as the reverse complement.
AATTCATGGGACCTTAAGACTGTTAAAACCTAAAGTCTATGGGGAAACACACTGCAGGGCTTCATTCCGCTGTGGACTCTCGAAGGGTGAGGACCTCTGCACTACAGACAGAGCTGTTTAGCTGTTTTTTTTAGCTAGCTTGGCTTAGTGTGTCTGGGCCTGAAGAAGACCCTTGACGGGTCGAAACGTTGCCCCCTATATAGACATGCGTAGGAACTGCGTTTGCAGGTTTCTTTTGAAAAAACTCATCTTTTTTGAGTTTCTCTTTTAGTTTTTTTAGTTTTTTACTTTTATTTAGATTAGTTTGTATAGGAAATCACAGAAAAACAGCAAAAAAAGATAAAAAAATACATACAAAAACAGTTTTAAATAGGGTTTATTTTCAGTTTATACTTAGGTTACATACCTTTGAGTTACACTTACCTTCTCCATGGGGTATCCTGCTGGGGATGAAGAGGGTTGGACCAGGGTTCAGAGTGGAAGGAGGACCCGCCCCCTCCGCCGGGAAGTGGACGTCTCCTTTCAGCGGCCTTGGGACTGGACAGGTGCACCCAGAGGGATGGCCCGTGCATTTCCCGCTTGTAATTACAGGGAGCGGGTTCAAGTTTACCAACTCCCTAACCCGACCATAACCCCTAAATGTAGCAATAAGTCGACGAGGCGGACGCGCTCCCTGAGAAAGGACTGTGCACGTGTAGGGAGAAGGGCAGCTTTCCTTTTTTGTTTTTATGAATGGGTCCTTTTCTGTTCCTCCAGCCCATGTCATATTTACTCATTATCTATTCATTTTAAATAATAATAAAAATCTACATCATCCAGGACAGGATGCTGTTTTGACCACTCTTATTTACAGGGCCTCGAAAGAGTCCTGTATTGTTATTTTTCGTCACTACCTCCCCGAGTCGGGAGTGGGTAATTTGCGCGCCTGCTAAACATCCTCCCCACACGTCTCCTGGTTGCTGAATTTCTCCATGACCACCTTCCTGGGTTAGAGTTAGATTAGAGAACTTTTTTTTTTTCTTCTTTTTCCTGAAAATTGGCATTTGACATGAAAGTATTCAAAGCTTCTTCTTTGGAGTTTATATTCAAGTTTTCTCCTTTTTTTCTGGTTAGGGTTAGGTATGTTTGGGGAAGAGCCTGTCCCATAATTGTTATGTGTTCGTAGTTTTTCTTTTTTTTTTTCTCCTTTATGTGCGTGCGTGTACCCAAGTTTGTCTTGTGTTATATGGTCCCACTCGTGGCTTCCACCTTGTCGTGGTGAGTGTGTTTTCAACTAAGCCAAGCCTAAAATGTTGGGATATGTTGGGATAAATGTAGGTCAGGTACAGGCCGTATCTGTCCTCTTGCTTTTGCTTTCGCCCGTCTTGCTCCGGTCCAAGAATTTCACCTCTAGCGGCACAGTACGAATGCCCCCGGCCGTCCCTCTTAATCATGGCCCCAGTTCAGAGAAGAAAACCCATAAAATAAACGATGTTGTTCTGTTGCATTGGAGACAGATTTTCTGGACCATGGTGGGAACATTTTGGTCCAGATAGCAGCTGTTGAACTTCACCAGATTTCCATGGTGATGACATGATCGGCGCCTGACAGCATGTTGGCCGCCAACTTGGCAGAGATGGGACAACTCTTTCTTGTCTCTTTCTAGTCTTTCTTGTCCTGCCGGGCATAGGGGAAGCAGGGGATGAGGCGAGGGTGTCACCCCGTAGTTCTCTCTCTTTTTGACCCTCAGGTCCTCATAGAGGATTGATTTCTCACAGTATGGAAGGGAAAAAAAAAATTTCCCTTCCATACTGTGACATCCCTGACCCCAATGTGAAGAGATATTCTTGAATAACTCTAGACAGGAAGGTGGTAGAGCCTCTGGTTTTAGTAATTTGTTATGATAATGTGAATACATATAGTATTTGTACTTGTACTGTTCCTTTTTTCCAAAACCATTTGAAGTCTAAAAAGACAAAAAGAACCCGCTTACCCCCCCAGAGGTAGCTATACATTGTAATTACAAAGCAGCAGAGTGCATGCATGGGGGTTGTGTTGTCTTAATGTGTACGAATACAAGTGTTTATCTCTTGAGATGGTTTTTTATCTACGGAATCAGTGCTTGCTGTACTCATGTTTCTTGTTTCATGTTTGAAAAACAGCCTCTGCTGTCATGTGATGGAGGCCGACAAGTGGAGTTATTTTTTTTTTTTTTTGTTTGTTTATATCTTTTGTATGTCATGCTATCACATTTATGTAGATCAATAGTGAAAATGTCTTTTTTTTCCATGGTTGTGGTCTGCTTGCTGAATTGCCATAAACTTCTGTACTGTTTGAAAATAAATATGGAAACGAGACGATTGACTTAATCAGGACTTTCATTGGCGGGCAGCACTGAGGTCTACAACTGTTCTGTTTACAAATTGAACTGTTCTCAGTTAATAATAAATTCAGTTGTAAACCAGAGCAGCTGAGACCAACACAAGCCCATTGTGGCTTGGGCCATTCTGCATCGATTGGTACCAGCCCCGAGTCTGTGGGACCACGGGAAGGGGTCAAAACATGAAATGTCCGGGAAGAGATGAAGAAGACCCTTGTAGGGTCGAAAGGTCACAACTCCCTAACCCACCATGGTTATCTTACCTTCTTCTAACCCTAACCCTAACCTGGATCAGCAACTTTGCAAACATGCCTGCTCCATTTCATCCAACAAAGCCAAGCTCCGTCACCCCTGTTCAGTCTCATGTGACTGGTTTGAATTGTTTCTATTTATTATGTGGATGACTTGAAAGAAATAGATACTGAATGTGAAAATAGATAAAGAAATAACAATGGGCGAAAGTGAAAAGGTTACAGAGTCTAAATGATGTCATATTGTACCACCAGCCAGATGATAATAAGAATGTAGGACACTGGACCAAACTGGATCCTCTGCAATTGTCTGCGATCCTCAGGACAGAGACATCTGAACTTTCTTGTCTTCAGATGTCCTCTGTTAGACGAGACAACACATTCAAGGACTGAGAGGTTAGTTCCTAAAAGGGACCATGAGAAAAACAGCTAATTAAACAACATTTAACCCTCTGGGATCATTTGGGACATTTTTGTCCAAATGAGCCTTTTTTCACTTTTCTTTTTGCAATATCTTTGGTTGTGTTAATGCATATGTCATGATTTTTTGTAAGAAGGATGTTTTCGAAGTATATTTTGATTTTCCACTTTCAAATTTTTGAATAGGGCTTTAATATGCCCTGTACAGATTTACTACCCTTTCGTGTCATTCGTGGACAAAAATGTCCACTAACTTTAACCGCTATAAAAATAACACAGATAAATATTTCTTCCAAATTTTTTTGATCAAATCTTTCAATCAACTTCAGCCCTAACCAAAACTA
>JAFBJW010001199.1:0-18660 GCA_016785235.1 Pseudorhombus dupliciocellatus | reverse complement strand
CAATTGGCATTTAAAGGGTTAAAATCCTGAAAAATTATTGAATATTTGATAGTTTTGGTTAGGGCTGAAGTTGATTGAAAGATTTGATCAAAAAAATTGGGAAGAAATATTTATCTGTGTTATTTTTATAGCGGTTAAAGTTAGTGGACATTTTTGTCCACGAATGACATGAAAGGTTGAAAATTAGTATGATCCCAGAGGGTTAAACAATAATGAAACTAATAAATAAAAGGATGTTGTCCTTTTATTTATTAGTTGCCCTTTTCATTGTCCAAAGTGCTATTAGCAGCTTTGGCCAGTAGGGGGCATACCAGGACCTTCCTCAGAAAATGTTAAAAGACCTGCAGAGGTGTCCACAGCTGTCCCTTCAGTCGTTACCTCCTTGCCCTCCACTGTCACACTGGCTAGGTTTGTTTCAAACCATCTGGAGACCGCTCTGACATCACTACAGTTTCATCACAATTGGAGGATCATCACAGCTTTCAGGAGAAACAGAAATCTGAGGGATCACTTGGTGAGGGCAAGGCTCCTGTCTCTGGCCCTCGGACCTGGAAGAGAGAAAGACTATTTGAAGCAGACTCACTTCATCCAGGGCTTCCAGGGCTGATGTATAAAGTCAACCCAGGCACCAACAGTAACAGAAAAACTGTGTATTTACTGATCTGCAAAATATGGGGCTCTAAATATGTTGGTGAGACACGCCTGCCCCTGCACACACGAGTCACAGTCCACAAACACAATATTCTTCATGAGAAATGTGTAAAGCACCATGTTTCACAGGCCTCGATCCCACAGTGTAACCCCCACTGGACCACAGCCCAGAGGAGGAGAGCACAACGGGACTGGATCTACAGGCTGGGCACCACACATCCAGACGATGCTCCAGCTGCTCCTCCAGCTTCTTCTTATAAATGTCTTTTGCCTTTCTGATCTCGCCCTTGAGTTCCCGTTCCCGTGCTCCTCTCTGTCTCTGATGCAAACACTCTCTTCTTCTTGTTCAGCAGGACTTGAAGTTGAGGGGTCACCCACGGCTTGTTGTTGGCAAAGCATCAGACCCTGCGGGTTGGCACGGTGCTCTCCACACAGAAGTTGATGTAATCAGTGCTACAGTCTGTCAGGCTATCGATGTCATCATTATGAGAGCTGTACAGCATCTCCCAGTCAGTCGTCTGGAAGCAGTGTCGCAGTCTCTCATTGGCCTCCTCTGTCCACATTTTCACAGTCCTCTTCTGTGCAGGCTCTCTTCACACCATGGGTGTGTATTAAGATGGATCAAGTTGTGATCAGAACAGCCGAGCGGGGGGAGGGGTGCGGAGGTGTAAGCATCTTTTATATTAGCATATAAAAGGTCCAGCGTCTTGTTTTCCCTGGTGTGGCACTTCACGTACTGTGTGAACATGGGGAGGGTGGAGGAGAGCGAGGCATGGTTGAAATCCCCGTCGATGAGCAGGAGGCACTGTGGGTGCTGTGTTTGAGCTTGGGACACTGCGCTGTGGAGCAGCTTGTCTGAATGTGTTTCCACGGTAACTGACCCACAGGTGATCCAGCTCCTTCTCCAGTTGAACCATTCTAAGCATGGCTTCATTTTCTACGTCCAGGAGACGCTGGGACATCTGAGAACAGAGAGAGGAAGACAGGTCAGCAAGGCGCCGCCCGTCTCCACGGCGACCTGCGTCCACCTGCGTGTCCCACCGTGCCTGTTCTGCGTTGTTTGTGTTGGACATTGAAATGGTTAGTTTGTGAAATCCTATTGAGATATCCTTTGCTGCCATCTTCTGGTGGTTTTAGGGAAGTGCCTTAAAATGTGTCTCCCCTTGATGATGTCACGAGTGCGATCCCAGGGCCAATGTAAAGCACGTTCAGAGCTGGTCCATTGTGTATATAAGTGGGTCTGTGACGGCATTGTCGGTACGTGTTTGTTTAGGAAGAATAATTGTTATGATGTGCCAATGTTGTTGAAGATGAGAGTGAATCATAAGACTTAGTTGTGTCCAGTGATGCATGAGTAGCATAAGGCTGTGTTCTGAGCTCAAATTCTGTGCCATGTGAAAACATTGCATTGATTGTTGCTGCTGTTAAGCACTGTTGATCTTTCAGTTTTTTAGCCGACTCCATTTGACGGGAGTAAAGAGGACGAAACGCCAGCACTCCTGTCACATGGTCCTTAGAGGAGGAGTTGAATGTGACTGTCGTGGCCATGCTCGCCTCCAGCTCCTCCACCCTCTCCAGAGCAGCGTCTCCGGGGATGGCAGGTGAGTCTGCTGGCTTTTCTTTTGAAGGTCTGACCTGGGCTTCCTGTTGTTTGAGGCTCAGTGCATGAGGTTGTGACATGGGCATGCTGAAGACCAACTGAGGAAGAATGGAGAAGGATGGGTGACAGGATCTGTCTTGAAGCTGATGATGATGTGACGTGACCTTTTTCTTGGTCATAGATGATCACTCTCAGACACGTCTTTCTTACAGACCGGGCAAGAGTTGTTCAGAACATGTCGGAGCGAGTCACCACAGCAGAGCTGTAACCATGACGACAGAGGTGAGAGGTTGACATTGAATACTTGTACTTACTTGATATAATAAAGTGACACCTGATGGAGTGGCGAGCTGCTCTGGGAACAGAGGACGACGGAGACGGGAAGCTACAGTGGCCATGTAGGTCCTGGATGGACCGAGTCCCGGGAGAGTGGATGGATGTGACCTTTGACCTCTGACTGCTCGCCATGCAACATGAGTATTAATGAGCAACGAGGGACTTGAAGTGCCCCCCTCCTAACACGATGAAGAAGCTGGGGGGGGGGGGGGGGGGGGGGGGGGGGGGGGGGGGGGGGGGGGGGGGGGGGGGGGGCAGGGGTCAGTGATGGCTGAAAGTGTTAGAATGAAGAAGTTGTGGTCACAGCTCTAATGACAACAAACCCAAGTTGTGAGCAGCTGAGTCTCCCCTTGTGTCAGCATTGGCTGATCTGAGTCAGCAAAGCTTGTGTTGGTTCATATATACAAATGCCTGAAAGGAATAAGTCTTGCATAAGTTGTTGGCACTGGTCCCGGTTCCTGCAGAGTCCCCAAGACGGATCCCAAAGCGTGTGGAGAGCGAGGGAGTCTGCCTTGATCACGGCCCGGCCCCGTGTTTATAATCTCTCCTGCTAGTAGCTGTCAGCACACATGCTGCTGCATTCTGGACTAATTGGAGGCTATTCACTAGCTTTTTGGCACATCCTGATAAAAGAGAATTACAGTAATCTAGTCTGGAGGTAATAAACGCGTGCACTAGTTTTTCAGCATCCTTCTGAGGCAGGATGCGTCCAATTATGCTGATGTTACGGAGGTGGAAAAACGCTGTCCTAGAAACTTGTTGTATCTGTTTTTCAAACGACATGTCTTGGTTAAACAGAACTCCCAGGTTCCTCACAGTGGAGCTGGAAGCCGGGCTGACACCATCCAGGGAGACTATAGGGTCAGAGAGTGCTTCTCTAAGACCCTATAGATCCTCTAAGGTTAGAGGAATAGATGGATCAGATGAGGTGTGACTTTCTGTCAGCCTGGTTACAGTGCTGAAGAGGAACCTGGGGTTGTTCTTGTTTTCTTCTATAAATGCCGTGTAGTAGGAGGTTCTAGAGTTCCTAAGTGCTTTTTTTGTAACTAACCAAGCTATCCTTCCATGCTTGGAAGGAATCAGGGTTGCCGGTTGAACGCCACTTCCTCTCTAACTTCTGTGACAGTTGTTCTTAAGCACGCGTTTCGAGTTGAACCATGGAGCTAATCTCCTCTGATTGATTTTTTTCTTTTTTAATGGGGCAACAGCATTTAGGGCTGCTAATAATGAGGCTGCAGTACTACTAACAAAGTTATCTAATAATGAGAGCGTAAGGTGAAAATTAGATTCCTGGCTTTCACTGACATGTGGCTGGGCGGTTAACTGCAAGGGAAGTAATTCCTTAAAAGAGTTAACAGCTTTATTGGATAAACACCGACTATGGCAAAATTTTTGGGCAGGATCAGCGAAATTACTTAATTTAAAATCAAATGTAATTAGGAAATGGTCGGATAGGATAGGGTTATGGGGATGTATTATTAGATCTTCCACATCTATGCCATATGCCATAACTAAATCAAGAGTATAATTTAAATAGTGGGTTGGTTTATTCACTAGTTGAGTGAAACCAATGGAATCTGTAATTGATTTGAAGGGTAAGCTGAGGCTGTCATTTGTAACATCTGCATGAATGTTGAAATTGCCTGTAATAATGATTCTATCTGACCTAAAAACTAGCTCTGATAGAAACTCGGGGAATTCAGTTAAGAATTCTGAGTAGGGGGCAGGGGGGCAATATATAATAACTAGGGTTATTGGTTTGTTGGATAAATTAAATTGAAAATATTCATATCATTTTCTTTTTTTTTTTTACATTATTCAAATGTACCCAAAACGTTAATTTACAACAACTTCTGAACTCTACGTTTACAGTATCCAGAAAGATCTTAGAACAACTGGTATTGTAATGCTACTTCACATTATTAGAAATTGTCTTTCTGTAAATAAAAATAAAACATCAGTGACGGACAGAACGCAGCAAATGGAAAAAAATAAAGTTAAAGGAACGATGCTGCATTAACGTTGATCAGCAAAGCGTTTGTGCAAATGAGTTAGGGGTTAGGGTTAGGGTTAGGGGTTAGGCTTTTGTCCCGTCTCTTGGCCCGCTGTGGTCTCGGGGTCTCCTCCGCGAAGGAGGAGGCGGCTTCCGAGAACAGGTCCCCCTCTGATACACCCTCCTCATCCAATGAACAGACAATGATCTGGTCGGTCATTGTACCCACCGTTGCCTTCCGACCACCTTCTGGTGGTCGAGGGTTCCTCGGTGGCAGCACTGGCTGTGTTGCCGCCGGCTGTACTCTCTCTTCCTTTCTACTTCCATCACTTCTTCAATGTGTCGTGTGTCTTCTTCTTCTGATTGGTTGTATGAGTGCAGGTTAGGGTTAGGGTTAGGGTTTAGGGTTAGGTTTGTAGACTGAAACTGCCCCTCCAAAGAGGGACAGGGGGGTTAGGGTTAGGGTTAGGACGAGGGTTTGAAAACCTCCCCCCACGTGTGTAGGAGGAAGGGCGTGCACGGGCCCTGTCCCTGGATCCCCGAGCCCTGCCCGCTCCCTGGGCAGTGAAATAGAATGGCTGGGGTGCCGGATCACAGGAAGTCCTACGGCGCTTCCTCCCGTAGCGCACTTCCTGCCACTCCCCTTCTTAGGGAGCGCCCATTTCTGCAGCCGTCGGAGTGAAGGTAAGTATATATGAAATTAAATTTATGAAATGAACTGAAAAAACTGAAAAAAAGTTGGAAAAAATGTATTGTTCTTAATATTTATACAAATTGCAAATGAAATAATGATTAATTAAGTGAAATGAAATAAAAACGTGTGCCTCGCCGCAACGTTTCGACCGTTAAAGGTCTTCTTCAGGCGGAAAAATGGCACACAATGAATGGCTGAGAGCAAAAAGATCTCATCGCAGGTCTGAGCAGGAGTAAGAGTGAGTGCAGTGCACTCCTATTTATAGAGGAGCAGCCCCTCCCCTACCTGAAAGGTAAAAAACTGGTGGTGGAAAACTTTCTTCATGAATTTTAAACGTCCTTTCTTTGTGTTTTTTTTTCAATGTTTTGGCTGAAATTAATAAAATTACTTGTTTTTAATGAATTATATTGTTTATGAACTTCAGTATATTAACCCCTAATATTATAATTTTAATAAAAAATGTTGACAGTGTTTTTAATAATAAAACTTATTTTTAATCCTTGTGTGTGTCTTTCTTTCAATAAAGATTATGAACCCCTTGTCTGTGTAGTTATTTTTAATCTGTATATATGTAAATAAATATATACAGATATCCACTTTTGTGGATTATAAACAATAACTAATCCACTAATTTGTGGATTATAAGTAGGGATAATGGAGGGATTGGGATAAGGGTTAAGGTTAGGGCCTGGGTTAGGGTTAGGTTAGGGTTAGGGGGTTAGGGATGATAACCACCACGGGAAGAGATATTCTTCAATAACTTTTTTTCTGAAGGTCGTACAGATTTTAAACTAGTACCTACCCCCACTAATTCGGCCATTCCGCATCGAATGGTACCAGGCCCAGACCTCGGGAAGGGGTCGAAACGTGAAAAGTCCGGGAAGAGATATTTTTGAATAACTCAAGATCGGAGGGTGTTAGAGGCCCGATGACACGGTACGTGAATAGGAAAGTGGGTATTGTGCATCCAGTGGTGCCATTGGTTTGACTGTCGGACGTTCAGAAGGGGTGCGGTCTTTGAAAATTCGGAAATGTGAACATGCGTATCTCAGCAACCGTAGGTCGTAGAGACTCTGGGACACTTCAGGTGTGTTCAGCGTGGTCGAATTATGGCACACGCGCTTTAAAGTCTCTATGAGGTTCAGAAAAAAAGTTATAGTCCAAAAACTATTTCCCATTCAAGTCAATGGGAGGACCTTTTTCCCAAATGTTGACTAAGTCAGACAGGCAAATTCCTTCCCGCAGAAAGCGTTTTAGAGTGTTTTGGAGTCAATTGGAATGGTTTTTGTGAGACATTTTTTTCAACTCCAATGTTAGAGTTAGGGGGTGGGGCTATAGTTTAAGGAAAAAAAAACGCAATTTTCTCCAACAGAGAAACAGCAATATGTTAGTGACAGCACTTTACACCAAGGATTCTGGATACACATGATGTCCTCAGCCTGAGCTACAACTGCATGTATTGTGGCTCCAAAATGAGATGAGTGAACAAGTCTTCAGTTACTGTTAAAAAATGTATATCTGTACACATGCATCAGATGGATTTTTCATTGAATTGTATTTTCAGTTCTTTGCCAATGAACTAGAACCAGCAGGAAGCATATCAACGGGATCCACACATGCATTTCGTCACTCACTGATTCTTTACTCCGTCACAGCTCACTCCTTCTTTAGGTATCAGTGTAGTTTATAAGCCTGCGAACATGGCGTCAAGTGTTTTTGAGTGCGAAAGGAATTTCAGCCACAACACAAACAAGTAAAATGAAAAGGTTTTGGGGGGGTCCTGTATTCATGCAGCATTGGCGGTCTGCGGATGTGGGAAAACAACCACAACTGCCCAAGAAGCTTTGATTAAAAATCAAATAAAATTTGATTTGTCCAACGTAACTCAAGCACAAACATTTATAGATAATGCTTCAATCTACCGCTTTAAGTTTCCAAAGCAGGAGAGATCATATCACTCCTGTCTTAGCCTCCCTGCACTGGCTCCCTGTAAAATATAGAATAGATTTCAAAATCCTGCTCCTTACATTTAAAGCTGTCAATAATCAGGCCCCTTCTTTCATCAGGGAGCTAATAACACCCGATCAACCAAACAGACCACTCCGTTCAGAAAACGCTGGCTTTCTTGTTGTTCCCAGAGTCAGTAAGAGTAGAACAGGCGGCAGGGCATTTAGTTACAAGGCTCCTCTCCTGTGGAACCAGCTTCCACTGTGGGTCCGGGAAGCAGACACCATCTCAGCATTTAAAATCAAACTTAAAACATTTATTTTTGATAAAGCCTATAGTTAGTGTTGGATCAGGTTAGTCATGTTGTCATGCTTAGTTATGCTGCTATAATATAGACTGCTGGGCACTTCTGTACCTTGCTCTCTCTCTCTGTCCCTCTGTCACCTCCACACATACTTATTTACTCATTATCTATTCTTTTTAAATAATCACATATCAGCATTATGTAGGACAGGATGCTGTTTTGACCACTCTTATTTTCAGATCACTTTTCGGTCCAAAGTCCCTCGCTCGCTCTCTCTTCTCTTTCAGGTACAGTATCTCTGACCGCTGGCATTATTACTATGCTGCGGTGAACTTGTGACCTGTCCAGGGTGCACCACGCCTCCTGTGCAAATAGAAGCTGGACCTGATCCAGCCCCCCCCTCCAACCCAGTGACCTACGAGGATGATATTCCTACTGTTTATATCATTATTATTATTGTTATTGTTACTATTGTCCATGTCTCTCTTGTCCCCACCCCGCTATCACTCTCTCTTCTCCCTCCTTCCCTCTGCTCACCCCAACCGGTCGAGGCAGATGACCGCCCACATTGAGCCTTTTTCTGCTGGAGGTTTCTTCCTGTTAACGAGTTTTTCCTCTCCATAGTCGCCATAGTGCTTACTCATTGTGGGGATAGTTGGGTCTCTCTGTTTTCATATCTGACTGTGCTCTGACTCCTATGTAAAGTGTCCTGAGATAACGTCTGTTATGATTTGGCGCTATATAAATAAATAAAATTGAATTGAATTGAATTAATGGGACAGGAGCAAAGGGAGGAGAGAGGAGCAAGGAGAGGAGACAGGAACAAAGGGAGGAGACAGGAGTAAGGACAGGAGACAGGAACAAAGAGAGGAGAGAGGAGACAGGAGTAAGGACAGGAGACAGGAACAAAGGTAGGAGAGAGGAGTAAGGAGAGGAGACAGGAACAAAGGGAGGAGAAAGGAGTAATGGGAGGAGACAGGAACAAAGGTAGGAGAGAGGAGTAAGGAGAGGAGACAGGAACAAAGGGAGGAGAAAGGAGTAATGGGAGGAGACAGGAGTAAGGGAAGGAGACAGGAACAAAGGGAGGAGACCTTACGTGTGTTACTGGGTTGCGAGTCCATCAGAAGCTTGGGCTCTGAAGATTAAGAAGCAGAAGAGTAATAATAAAAACTGTCACAGTCCAGAACAGAGCTCCCTGTCTCCGTCCTCCTCACAGCAGAGGACAGTGGACACTTCACGCCTGAGCTGCACAACTCTCACACACACGTTGACACGCAGAGGACAATGATGAAGAAGCTTGAAGTCCACGTCTGTCTCTAACGGAGTCTCCATCCTCCACGCCATGGATGATGTTTGTCTTCTTCACTGCCTCCTCCCCCTGGAACTCCCTGACAACCAGCCACATGCACGATCATGCACGCGTCTCGTTCAGGTGCTGCTGTTCAGAGGAGTACCTGGATTCCTATGAACATTCATGGTTCCCTGAGGATTCATCGTACTCTGCCCCTCTGTGACCTTTACTGCAGTAGCAGGAGGTTAGAGGTGACACAATTATAGACTGATGCTTCACAAACAAAGGTGGTGGTCCTCAAAAGTGAAGCCAAAGCATCTGAGCCGCCCCCTGGTGGTCGGCTGAAGCCAAGTATAGATAGCAAGTCATACACTGATTAAATACTGCGTATAGTACTTGTGTAGATCTTTGCTGTGAATCCATTGTGGTCATGTGAATGTAACACAAGGTCAGCGTTAGGTCAAATACAGTTGACCTCTCTCACCCACTGTCCTAGAAAGAATAGGAAAGTGAGAGTTCAGTAGGTCACTGAGTTCAAAGATCAGACCCCAGGACAGCTGTGTGACCATGGAGGAGAGGGAGGCATTTCCTCACTTCACATCTAACTTCCCCCAGGAAAGCAGAGAGCTGCTCTCTTATGATCACATGACTGCGGGCTCAGGGTCTGAGGTCAGGTCACAGGGGCTTTGTAAATTTGTCTGTCTACCAACAGCCGTGACTGGTAGGAGCTCCCCCCTGACCTACCCTCCACCTTTATGGGGATTTCTCTGAGAAAAAGATAAAAAAAAATCTATGGGGAAACGCACTGCAGGGCTTCATTCTGCTGAGGACTCTCGAAGGGTGAGGACCTCTGCACTACAGTCAGAGCCGTTTTGCTGTTTTTTTTAGCTAGCGTGTCTGGGCCTGACGGGTCGAAACGTTGCCCCCTTTTAGTTTTGTAGTTTTTTTACTTTTATTATCTATGTAAAGCGCCCTGAGATAATGTCTGTGATGATTTGGCACTATATAAATAAATAAAACTGAATTGAATTGAAATTGAATCCACCCAGCATCCTGTAGCTCTGATGCTTTTTCAAGGTGTGTGTCTGTGTGTGTATATGTTTTTCTCTGATTAACAAGTCAAAGCTGTAAATGTGGAAAAAAATAATGCTTCTAAGGACCAGTGTTTGTCTCTGCCTTTGCTTTAGCCAAGGTAGAAAAATGACCAATACCCAGTTTTTAGTTTGAGTCCCGCTCTGCTGGAGGCGGAGTCAGAGAAGCTTATCACAGTCACACCATCTGATTATCACTGGGCCTCGGTGTTCTGACAAAAGACAAAAAACAAAAGGGCTGATCCATCATGGCAGGTCTGACCAAAAAAACGAAAAAGTACCAGACTCAAAAGAAGGAAAAAAAAAAAAAAAAAAGCTATACTCGTCACAGCGGGCAGGGCTCAGGGATTCTGGGACAGGGGGCATGGTTATGGTGTGGGTATGGCCCGCGCACATCCCTCCTCCTACTCAGGAGGGGGTTTTCAAACCTTCGCCCTAACCCAAACCCAAACCCATTACACCAACACTGGAACTGTTTCCTCTTAATATGACAAAAGAAGTACTGAATAGTTTGTGTACAATGTTATAGGCCAAATATGCTTGATATCTTCTGTTGAAAATAACTGAGCTTCATTTCAAGGGTATGAAAGTGGGAATGCAATAGAAATGTGAACAAAGAAGGCACCTTACACTCACCGGTTTCATGTTATGGGCCCATCATATATTGGTTGTAAACCATCGTCAGGAAATTATTAAATTTTGCGACACCCTTTGGGATCAATGATAAAGTGCCACAGGCAAAAGAATTAAAAAATAAAACATTGGAAAAAAAAACAGTAAGGCTGGTGCACCACCTGTCCCTCTTCAGAGACCTAACCCTAACCCCTTTTTGAGTTTCTCTTTTAGTTTCTTAGTTTTGACTTTTAGTTAGATTTGTTCATATAAAAATAACAGAAAAACAACAAAAGCAATGAAAAAAATACATATCAAACATACAAAAACTGTTTTGAACAAAAGTTTTATTAGTTTATACCTTTTATAGGTTACTTACCTGTTCATTAATACTAACCTCTTAATTACATCTTACCTTTTTAAAAAAAAACAACTTACCTTCTCCATGGGGTATCCTGCTGGGGAGGAAGAGGACTGGACCAGGGTTCAGCGGGGTAGGAGGATCCGGCCCCTTCGCCGGGAAGTGGACTTCTCCTCTAAGCGGCCTTGGGACCGGACAGGTGCGCCCAGAGGGATGGCCCGTGCATTCCCCGCTCCTTACAATAGGGGGCGGGCTCAAGCTTATCAACTCCCTAACCCTAACCCTTAACCCTCACCAGCAAGACGGAAGAAACAAATCTCAAGTTTTCAGAAGCACCACAGCTACCAAAGTTTAAAGCGATAACTTGAAATTGCGCTTTGTCAGTTTAAGGCCCTGCAGAATCAGTATGTAACTGAGCTTCTGGTTAGTCTCTAAACTCTTCAACATTCATCAGTCGGCGGGCAATGGGGTGAGGAAGTGGGAGAGCTGCAGTGCCTTTCCGAAGGAGTGCAATTTCTCCTACAGCATCTGGGGTCAGGAGATTTTGACACTGTGGTAATTAGAACAACGGCCGCAATTGGCCCCCGGGCCATTCTTGCCTGACCTTGACCAACAGTAGCTCCCCCTATTTAAAAAAAGTTCTTGTGGGCCAATTAAAAATGGACCACGGGCTGCAGTTGGCCCGCGGGCCGTAGTTTGGACACCCCTGGCATACAAGTTATCAACTGGCACATCAAAGAATATCTGTATCTGGGAGGCACAAGGTGCAGGTCCATGGTGATGATATGATCGGCACTGACAGCATGTTGGCCACCAACTTGGCAGAGATGGGAGCACGACTCTTGTCTTTCTTGTACTGCCGACCATAGGGGAAGCAGGGATTGACAGCGGTGACCCTGGAGGCTGAGGCGATCTTGCAGGCGTTAATCAATAACTCCATGAAATTATTGTTGATATCTCCACAGCCGCTCTGCACAATGTAAACATCCTCCCCACACGTCTCCTGGTTGCTGAATTTCTCCATGACCACCTTCCTGGGTTAGAGTTAGATTAGAGAATTTCTTTGGAGTTTATATTCAAGTTTTCTCCTTTTTTCTGGTTAGGGTTAGGTATGTTTGGGGAAGAGCCTGTCCCATAATTGTTGTGTTGTGTCCCATAATGTGTTCGTAGTTGTTCTTTTTTTTTTTTCTCCTTTACGTGCGTGCATGTACCCAAGTTTGTCTTGTATTATATGGTCCCACTCGTGGCTTGCACCTTGTCGTGGTGAGTGGGCTTTCAACTAAGCCAAGCCAGATTGTCAAGATTGAAGATTTATTTTTAGCATTTATTTTGAAAAAAAAAAATTAAATCTTTTAAGTTTACAGGCTTAGGGTTAGGGAGAAGGTTTTGAAAGCCCTTACCACGTGAGTGAAAGGAGGCACGTGCACGGCGATGACCTGTCTTGTGGTCTTCGTACTCCAGGAAGCAAAAGCCTATATTCTTATTATCGTCTGGCGGGTGGTACAATATGACATCATTTAGACTCTCTGTTGTTACGCACCAAGAACCGGTCTGGACCCAGAAATGCGAGAGACGCTGGTCAAGGTGGTCAAACAAGAGTTTATTCTCCAAAAGAGAAAACAGAAAACAGACAGGGCTCAGGGCATCCGGGATCCTCTGGCAACAGGTAAAGGCAGGAACAAAAAATGCACTTGGCTCTGGGCCTCCGTGGGCCTCAGGCAACGAGGGAGAAAAAGGCAGACAAGCAAAAAGGCAACTCAAAATGTCTGCCGTCTCTGCAGCAGGGGGCAGCAGAGGAGACAGGGTGACCAGGGAGAAGCAGCCGGCGACAAGAGGGAGCGGAGGAGAACAGGAACGGGCTTGAGACTACTAGCACGTGGCTGGGCATGGGACAATCCGGCAGAGTACTGTGGGTGAAGTGCAGCTTTATGGTGACACTGATTGGGCCAGAGTGGAGTCAGGTGTGCCTGCCCCCCCCCACACCCCACTGCAGAGAGGAGAGGAAACAAAAACAAGATTGTCAAAATAAAAGCATGATCACAACATTACCAAAACAAAAGCATGAACCACAACATCTGTAACCTTTTCACTTTAGCCCATAATTAGCTCAAGTTCCCCCTGGACCTCTCTCCACGGCCCCAATAGCAGTGATGGGGAAAATATATATTTTTTGTGTTTAAAAGATCGCCCCCCCCCCCCTTCTGGACGTCAGCACCCACGCACCATCTATGTCTGTGAAGAGGACGCAACGCTGGAGCCGCGCGTCAAAACTGTCAATTACTTTAAAGGGTTAATGCATGTTCACAACAAGCTGGTGGACCCGGTGCTGAGTATAAAGGACCAATGAGACAGTGAAGATGGCCGACGGTTCCTGGATCCAACATGAATGAAACATTGTTACTCTGCTACTGTTTTTATACAGAGGAACTGTCCTGATCTGTTCTGTGTTCCTTCATGGACTCTAATGGAGTTTTGCTATCGAAACTGCAGTTTGAAATAATTTATAGTGATTGAAACAATGTTTGACTCCTGTTATCCCCAGGCCAAAGATCCCCTTCACTTTGTCTTTAAGACTTTCTTTGCTAGGCTGTTTATTCACGGTGATGCACTACATCGACTGAGGGCTGCTTCTCTATACTCTCTCCAGTCGTGCTGCAGGGAAACCCATGGCGATGATGTTGGGATAAATGTAGGTCAGGTACAGGTCGTATCTGTCCTCATGGTATTGCCTCTTGTTTCTGCTCACAACCCCTTTGATTAACACGGCCATGATCTGCATTTCCGTGAGGCAAATAGCAGCTGGGTGAAGGCACAGGCCACCTGGGTTACTCTGTCCCTGCTCCGGAGGCTCCGCAGTTTGGTCACAGGGGAGAGAAGTTAACTGCTCTCGAGACAACACATTCAAGGACTGAGAGGTTAGTTCCTAAAAGGGACCATGAGAAAACATTGTCCTTTTATTTATTAGTTGCCCTTTAGTTGCCCTTTTCATTGTCCAAAGTGCTATTGGCAGCTTTGGCCAGTAGGGGGCATACCAGGACCTTCCTCAGAAAATGTTAAAAGACCTGCAGAGGTGTCCACAGCTGTCCCTTCAGTCGTGACCTCCTCGCCCTCCACTGTCACACGGGCTAGGTTGGTTTCAAACCATCTGGAGACCGCTCTGACATCACCACAGTTTTATCACAATTGGAGGATCATCACAGCTTTCAGGAGAAACAGAAATCTGAGGGATCACTTGGTGAGGGCAAGGCTCCTGCCTCTGGCCCTCGGACCTGGAAGAGAGAAACACTATTTGAAGCACTCACTTCATCCAGGGCCTCCAGGGCTGATGTATAAAGTCAACCCAGGCACCAACAGCAACACGAAAAACTGCGTATTTACTGACCTGCAAAAAAATAGGGCTCTAAATATGTTGGTGAGACAAGCCTGCCCCTGCACGCACGAGTCACTGGACTGATGCCTAACCTTGACAGTAAATCAATTTGTGTTTAATTTCACCCCTATTGTAAATCTAACCCCTGACCCCTAACAGACAGAACCATTGTTTTAAATTGACTCCGACTGAAATTTTTACCCTTAGCCCCCTAACTAAGGTGTCTAAAGTTGACCCCCATTTTCAATATTTATTATGAAATTAATTCAATCTAATAAGAAGAAATAAACCAGTTAATTTCTTAATCTATATATTTATAAACCTCACCTTTCACTGGGGGCCTCAGAAACACATCTCCTGGGTCAGCTGGCCCATCCAGGTAGGGGCTCCTGAATTCACTGAGTCATTCACCAATGTTTTAATTTTACATTATTCATGTGCAATTTCTACTAAATAAATACATGAATTAATTAATATGAATAAATAAATAACCAAGCTGTACTTACCCTTGTCTGCTTCTCTGTCTCCGTGTCCTCCTGTCTGTCTCTAGGGACACATTTCCACAGTTACAACTCAAATTTCATTCAATTGGTACACAATACAAAACCATCAGCGTACATCCAAGAGACATGTCCACAGACAAAAGTCAAAGCTCGACGCTAAACATCTGAATCACGCATAGGGACAAATTCAATTTCAATTCAATTTTATTTATTTATATAGCGCCAAATCATAACAGACTTTATCTCAAGGCACTTTACATAGGAATCAAAGCACAGTCAGAAAACAGAGAGACCCAACTATCCCCACAATGAGCAAAGAAGAAACATCCAGCAGAACCAGGCTCAGTGTGGGCGGTCATCTGCCTCGACCGGTTGGAGTGAGAGAGAGTGATAGCGGGGTGGGGACAAGAGGGACATGGACAATAATAGACAATAATAATAATATAAACAGTTGGAATATCATCTTCATAGGTCACTGGGTTGGAGGTGGGGGGGGCTGGATCAGGTCAGCTTCTATTTGCACAGGAGGCGTGGTGCACCTTGGACAGGTCTCAAATTCACCGCAGCATAGTAATAATGCCAGCACCAGGTCAGAGATACTGTACCTGGAAGAGAAGAGAGAGCGAGCGAGGGACTTTGGACCGAAAAGTGATCTGAAAATAAGATTGGTCAAAACGGCATCCTGTCCTACATAATGTTGATATGTGATTATTTAAAATGAATAGATAATGAGTAAATATGTACGTGTGGAGGAGGCAGAGGGACAGAGAGAGAGAGAGCAGGGTACAGAAGTGCCCAGTGGAAGATGGGAGTTCCCCCAGCAGTCTATACTATAGCAGCATAACTACGCATAACAACATGACTAACCTGATCCAATGCTAACTATAGGCTATATCAAAAAGACATGTTTTAAGTTTGGCTTTAAATGCTAAGATGGTGTCTGCTTCCTGGACCCACAGTGGAAGCTGGTTCCACAGGAGAGGAGCCTTGTAACTAAATGCCCTGCCGCCTGTTCTACTCTTACTGACTCTGGGAACAACGAGAAAGCCTGCGTTTTCTGAACGGAGTGGTCTGTTTGGTTGATAGGGAGTTATTAGCTCCCTGATGTAAGAAGGGGCCTGATTATTGACAGCTTTAAATGTAAGGAGCAGGATTTTGAAATCTATTCTATATTTTACAGGGAGCCAGTGCAGGGAGGCTAAGACAGGAGTGATATGATCTCTCCTGCTAGTTCCTGTCAGCACACGTGCTGCTGCATTCTGGACTAATTGGAGGCTATTCACTAGCTTTTTGGGACATCCTGATAAAAGATAATTACAATAATCTAGTCTGGAGGTAATAAATGCGTGCACTAGTTTTTCAGCATCCTTCTGAGGCAGGATGCGTCTAATTTTCCTGATGTTACGGAGGTGGAAAAACGCTGTCCTAGAGACATGTTTGATTTGTTTTATAGAAATTAATTTCTGCTTCAGCTTACCTGGAATCTGACAGGATTCAATCATCTCTTGCACTAATTCACAAGTCTCTCAGCACGCGTCAGTGTGAGGGCTATTTAAAACAGACCCCATGTGGCTGATGGATGGTGGTGAAGGGTCACCACAGGAATACAATTCATCAGTTAGTACAGAGTTAGTTTTACCATGTTGTTCTAGAACCAAGTGGCCTGACTTTGTTACATCTTCAACTGAGCCTGTGTTAAGTAGAGTAGTTCTGTTGATAATCAAGTGTTCATATGTTTTTTTTTTAAATCATACTTTTTGAGTATTTCTTTCATTTTTTTCTTTTGTTTTAGTTTACTTTATAAAATAACAACCAAAAAAAAAAACACAAAAAACAAAAAAAAAAACAAAATAAACAAAAAAAAACAAAAAAAAAAAAACACCTCCACAATCCAGTCAGAGACATTTTTTCTATTTTTTAGATAGTTTAGCTTTAGCGTGTCTGGGCCTGAAGACGACCCTTGTCGGGTCGAAACGGCCCCCTATAGGCACACTTAGGAACTGCACCCGCAGATTTTTTTTGAAAAAATCATATATTTTTTTTTTTCGTTTTTTAGTTTACTTTATAAAATAACAACAAAAAACAACAACAAAAAAAAAACATAAAAAAACAAAAAATAAACATAAAAAAGCTTAATAAGGTTTTATTTTTAGCACATTTCAGGGAAGGGAGGGGCTGAGAGCTTATAAATAGGACTCCACTGTTTTCACTCATTCTCACTCAGAACTCAGACCAGCGAGAATACAACATCTGCTCTCAGCCATTATCACACCGTGTGCCTTGTTTTTTGCCTGAAGAAGACCGTGACAGGTCAAAACGTTGTGACCACAGGCACACATTATTTTTATTTTATAATTCCTTGCTTTATTTGCATAAATATTAAAAAACACTGTATTCTTTTGTTTTTTCTGCTAACCCCTAACCCTAACCCTCATCACACTGGGAAATGTTAATCGGATATAATTTGCTGCAAATCTAGAACCAGAAGCCCAATGAGTGACACACAGTCCAGCTTCACTGACAGGTTTCCCAAGAAAACGAACAGGACCAGCAGCATTCTCAGTAAAGACCATCCTCCAGACAAGAAACCCAAAAGTGACAAAACCTCACTTCCCTCCAATGACTTTGACCCAACAAGTCTGGTCCAGTGATGTGTAATCATCCAGAAAGATGAAAATGGCTTTGGGCTCACTGTCAGTGGTGACAACCCAGTGTTTGTGCAGCCTGTCAAAGAAGATGGGGCTGCAATGTGGGCAGGTGTTCAGACAGGGGACAGGATCATGTCATGTCATTTTCCAACCGCTTATCCGTTACTGGGTCGCGGGGGTAGCAGTCTAAGCAGGGGCCCCCGCCCATGACTGCCACTCAGTCCCTTCTGAGACCTCCTGCGGGTGGTGAGCCTACTGGAGGTGGTTCCTCGTCGGGGAATCGAACCCCGGTCTTCCGCTTGAAGGCGGAGGTACTTATCCTCTGTACTAACGGGGGGGGGGGGGGGGGCAGGATCATCAAGGTCTTTTTTTTTTTAAAAAAAGGACACAAATTGTAAACAAAGGGTAAATTATTCATATTAATGACAAATAATTAACCTGTCGCGTTGACCTCCCACCTGATGAAGACCATGGAGAGGCTGATCCTCAGCCACCTTCGCACTGCGGTGAGCTCTGCGATGGACCTGCTGCAGTTTGCCTACAGGCCGAACATCGGGGTGGACGACGCCGTCATCTACCTGCTGCACCGGGCGCTGAATCACCTGGTGGCTGCCGGGAGTACTGTGAGAGTCACGTTCTTCGATTTATCCAGTGTTTTCAACACCATCCGACCGACGCTGTTACGGAGGAAGATGGAGGAGGCAGAGGTGGAGAGACAGCTGGCTGCATGGACCAGCGACTGCCTCACCAACAGGCCGCAGTATGTGCGGCTGCGGGACTGCAGGTCTGAGGTGGCGATCTGCAGCATCGGAGCACCACAGGGGACAGTGCTCTCACTCTCAATTGTTCAGCTACAGAAGCAGAACAATTGACTTCCGGAAAAGGACTCAAACACACATACCGGTGAACATCCAGGGCTCGGACATTGAGCTGGTGGAAAGCTTCAAATATCTGGGTGTCCACCTCAACAATAAGCTGGACAAGAAGGAGCGTTACCGCAGGTCCTTCATCCCCTCCTCTGTTTAAATGGACTTCATTAGTCTAAATTAATGACATTAATGCAATTAATGTCAGTCTCATTACATCAGTATAATCTTTTTCTGCTCAGGGTTTTTCACATTCTGTTTTGTTTTGGGTATCTGGGTATCAGTTTTAGTATTTAACTTGTATTTAACTGTAAATAGGTAGGCGTTTAAGTTTTTTTTTTTTTTTTTTTTTTTTAAATCCTTAGTTGTTTTTAAAAAAACCTTACTTAAACT
>JAFBJW010001155.1:0-42836 GCA_016785235.1 Pseudorhombus dupliciocellatus | reverse complement strand
TACTTTCTGTTTCTTATGTGGCCCCATGGAAAAAATAATTGCCCACCCCTGCTCTACAGTGATAGATTTTATTGTTTTATTTATTATTTATTGTATTTTCTTCATTTCTTATACTGGAAGATATTTTCTTTTTGGTTTACGTATTTTGTGTAATGTTTCAGTTTTCAGCCACAGTTTGAGCATTTCTGGTTCTGGATCAATTCTTTACAAGAAGGCAAATTTGACAACAAATGGCACTGGCATGAAAGCCATGTACAACAATGGGCTACAATGACAAGCAATGGTGCACTGATACACACCGAATGCTGTATTTTATATTTTGATGTCCACTGTGTAATGGTTGATTGGAAAAGCTCATACACATGTTTGCAAGTTGTGATGTATGAAGGCAAAAATTGCTTTTGTTTCATATAGTTGCATAATGTTTTGGCACGGTTAGAGCCTTTTGCAAACAACATTTGTTGTTTTGACCATTAGTGTCACTGTTTCAGCCTGGGTGTTAACTGTTTTGAAAAATGTGGAGTTTGAAGTGACTGCTGCATCAAAGCAGTCAAGAAAAACTGTAACATCAGAGACCTTCACAGTTTAATGATTCCTTTCCACTACAGTCACAATAATGTCCAATTATTTCACCAACACAGTCTCCATCAACAATTCGGTAGCAATGATTTTGGCTTTCTTGTCATGGCCACAGTGCCATCACGAGTGACATCACAGGTCCTACATTGCTTCCACAACTCATCAGGTGATCATTTAGTCGAGGCAACTGGACTTCTTTCTTTGTTGAAGACGTTTCGTCCTTCATCCAATGGGCTTCTTCAGTTCTGGTTTAGGCTGGGGAAAAACCAGGAGATATAACTCTGGATGTGGGTGGAGCTGTGAGTGTTGGCCATTCCCCTCGTTATGCGACTATAAGTCACGTGAGTGGGCCATTAACACATGTCTCATCATGTGACAAATTGTCACATGACTCACTCACTTGTGTCAATGTGTGAAAGACTGGGGGTGAATGGACCCTCATGCTCACAATGTCCAGAGGATGTTAGCTGCTGTGGTGTAGATGAGCAGCTAAACTTCCTGGGATGAGATCTCAAGGCAGGGTGGTATGTAGTAGACAGACGGTGACGCAGTCCTCCTCCTCTGTTCAGTGTTGGCCTTTCCAAGTGAGTGTAGATGGCCTCCTTTACTCCTCTCTCAAACCACCTATCCTCCTTGTCCAGGATGTGAACATCAGAGTCCTTAAAAGAGTGTCCCTTTTCATTGGTGTGTATGTACACCGCTGACTGCGGTCCTGTTGTTGCATGTCTTCTGTGTTGGTAAATGCGTTTGTGGAGTGGTAGTGTGGTTTCTCCAATGTACAGGTCCGGGCATTCCTCACTGCACTGCACTGCATAGACCACGTTGTTGAGTTTTTCTTTTGGAGTTTTGTCTTTGGGCTGAACCAGTCTCTGTCTGAGGGTGTTTCCTGGTTTGAAATGGACCGGGATGTCGTGTTTGTTGAATATTCTCCTCAGTTTCTCAGATAACCCGGATACATATGGAACTGTCATGTGTTTTCTTCTGTTCTCTGTCCTGGTGCTGGTTGGATTTTCTCTCTTTTGTCCATTCTTTGTTTTGACAAAGGACCAGTTGGGGTAGCCACACGTTTTTAATGCCTGCTTGATGTGAGTGTGTTCCTTTTTCTTCCCTTCTGTTTGGGATGGGATGTTTTCTGCTCTGTGTTGTAGGATCCTGAAGAAGCCCTTCGGATGAAGGACGAAACGTCTTCAACAAAGAAAAAAGTCCAGTTGCCTCGACTAAACGATCACCTGATACTATGACCTCGATGAATGAGAATCTCCACAGATGTTCCACAACTCATATTTCCCTGGTGTTTGCTCCCTCAAATGTCTAACTTATTCAAAGCAGTGTAAGCTGTGTTTTCATGCCTGTGTTGGTCAACTTCAAAACTCCAGTGCACGTGTATCTTTCCATCCTGTCGCCCCTTCCTCTACTCTTCCTTCAGCCCGTTACAGCAATAATCTGTTAAGCAGCAGAAGACCAAGCACCATCCAGCCTCGGGTCCAACTGCAGGTTGATCATGGTGATGACGCCATGCTACTCCTTGATTCATTTTTTCCAACTGGTCTCTCTTTCTTTAACAACTTCACTCAAACATAGGACATTCATTTGTACAGACACAGTTACTTCCATAAGTGTCAGGCTCTACGGTGGAGTAGGGTGGTTAGCATCTGCTCAGTATTCAGAATTAAAATCTGTTGATTCAAAGTCTGCTATACTCTCTCTTTCGCTCTACCACTCCATTTCTCAATTCTCTCCCCTCTTTCCCCATTTTCCTCTGCTCACACCAACCAGTCAAGGCATATAGCCATTGCAGAGCAGCATTGAGTTTGGTTCTTCTAGAGGTTTCTGTCAGTTTATGAGGGCGTTACCTCTCTCTCACTGTTCAGATTCAATTTTTTTTATCCCCAGGGGACAATTTAAGGCAACATGTGAGCAGCATGATGTTGAGAGACATTACACAAGCACGGAAAAATGGAAAAAATAAAAAGAATACACGTAGTTATACCATAAACCTCTGGGTAAAGTGGCTAAGGTGCATATATATATAGCTGTGAGTTGGTAAGGTTATCATTAAAATTGTTTAAAGAATCATGGAGGCTGAGTGTTCTTGAGGTTGACTGTAGAGAGCTGCTAGAGAGGTTTCCCAGCTACGGAATTAACTGAATATTGAAGCTGAGATGGCATGAGTCCAATTCTGTAGCTAAGTGCCTGAATTTCTAAAACCAGAAATATCTATCAATACTACCTCTGCAATTATATATATATATATATATATATATAAAGAGAAAGAACTGCGAACATCACAATTATCACAGATACGGACAGTCCTAAAACACAGCAGTGACAGTTAACTGCACAGCAGAAGCATGTAAAGATTGTTGAGATTTACACTGGAGAGCAGGAATAGCTAAGAGAGGCAAGGAGGAGCCATACCTGAGGATTTCCCAGTCCCCTATGTGGCTTGTGCTGGGGAAGGTAAAATAGAGGTGGGTGCAGGTTATTAAAACAATGGAGGGCTATCTGCTTACAGCCTCAATACCACACAAGAGGCGTGCATGTTCAGAAATGCTTGGGAATCCTGGCTGACTAATCATCAGGAGCAGACAGCTGCAGCTCCTGATGCCTCTGCCTCCTCCACACATACTTATTTACTCATTATCTATTCATTTTAAATAATCACATATCAACATTATGTAGGACAGGATGCTGTTTTGACCACTCTTATTTTCAAATCACTTTTCGGTCCCTCGCTCGCTCTCTCTTCTCTTCCAGGTACAGTATCTCTGACCTGGTGCTGGCATTATTACTATGCTGCGGTGAACTTGTGACCTGTCCAGGGTGCACCACACCTCCTGTGAAAATAGAAGCTGGACTTGATCCAGCTACCCCCTTCCGGTGACCTATGAAGACGACATTCCTACTGCTTATATTATTATTATTGTC
This sequence comes from Pseudorhombus dupliciocellatus, assembly GCA_016785235.1. Lineage (NCBI taxonomy): Eukaryota > Metazoa > Chordata > Actinopteri > Pleuronectiformes > Paralichthyidae > Pseudorhombus > Pseudorhombus dupliciocellatus. Next base: position 39,329 of record JAFBJW010001155.1, on the reverse strand, counting down.
CATGTCCCTCCTGTGCCCATCCCGCTATCACTCTCTCTTCTTGGTTGGACAAGAAATGTTCATTGAATTTATGCTTTCCCATGTTGTCCAAAGTTGCTACATGAATAACAAGCCTCTTCTTTTAGAGTCCCGGCTGCAGCCACATCACTGTTTGTTGATTCCGCTATCATGATTGCACAATGATACTGCTAGAGTCACTTTTATTCACTTGTAATTATTTTTAAATCATACATGTTTATTTTGAGATTTGATGTTTCATAAAATCCTACTTTCCATATGATCACATTTTTAGATTCATGAATTTAATGCCTTTAGGAGCCGCAACCGGTGGTTGTTTCTGACATCTGGTATCATGTGCAAAAATGAAAAAAAATCAAATGAAAATGTCAGGAGAATGCATGCTAATAGGAGCTGAGTGTTGATATTTTGATGTTCTGTAAACCTGCCCCTGCCTCACCTCTGACTCCACCAGAGCATATGCTGCTGCTGAATGGCTTAAGGTACATTTATTTATGATAATATTGATATTACATTCATACAGTGCATCTATGGGATGCACTTTTTGCACAAGGGGTCATTTGGAATTCAGCATCTTGCTCAAGGACACTTCCACATGCAGATGGGGAAGGCTGGGAGTGTTGTGCAGCTCCCTTGGACGCACAAGCATGAGAAGAAATACAATAGGGCTTCAACTTCAGGCAATGCTGCCTCATCCCCTAATGATAAACACAACAGGCTTACAGAAGATGCTCACAGCACTCAGTTATAGGCCCTAATAAAAATGTTGTCCAGTACAGATTATATGTTTTTGGAAATTGTCCTGCTACAAAAAATGGTGAGCAAAGTATGAATTATCACAAACTGTAACTGTATTATTAGCATTTCTTTACAATGATCTAATCTAAATACCTAGGTACAGATGGCATCAATGGGCCAATGTACTGAAGACATGCTGATTGCTGGAGGCAGTATTTGACAGTGCTTGGACTTGGAACTGGTTTGAACTGTCACCAGTAATGAAAAACTCTACAGAATGCTGCTTTAAACACACACACACACTCAGTGCATCAGCAGAGGCAACCATCAGGAGGATTTGTGTTGCAGCAAAGAGCCAGCAGTGTTAGCACCACACAGCCACAAGCCTGAAGTCACACGGGACTGAATACGTTATGCAACAGCTGTGATGAACAGAGCTGAGCTGTGCGCTCCGTGCACGCTTAACACCCACGGAAAATAGCAGGGTTCCCGGGCAGTGCAGGCAGGCTGTAAATAATGCATGTCAGGACAGGGACACACACACACACACACACACACACACACACACACACACACACACACGCACACACACACACACACACACGCACACATAGCCTCCCTACTTTTTAAAAATGAGTCGTCTTGGAAACTAAACCATATAATTTGGGATATAGTGCTTCAAACAGTCTGCGTAGAATGTTTTGGCAGCCTCCCTGACAGGCAAACTCCAAGCAAACATTTTTTAGTCCCAAAAATCTCTACTACCCAAATGTGCATATTTGACCGTTTAACATTTTCAACCAGTAGTCCAGGGTTTTGTACCACTAGTTGTACCTTTGGTTTAACAATGGGTTCACCTCGATAGCCTTTCATGTGTGGTTAACCTCCTGGAAATGTTAAAGGTTCAGTGTGTAGAATCTAGTGAGATCTAGTGATTGAAACCAATTATCATAAAAGCTCAGTTTGATCTATTGTGAGAAACATGTGTTCATCCAACAGTACATCGGCCTCGCACAGGTACCAAAATGTTAGGGTTATGCCCTTAAGTTTGGTAACCTTAAATAATGTGCTTGGTTGTAAATCAATAAATTCAGCTATCAGTAAAATATTATTTAATATTAATATTTGATAATAATGTACATTTATAAAAGAGAAATTGGGGCATCACCCTTCAAAGGAAGGGAAAGATAGCTTATTTATTCATCAATAGTCTCATTATTATTAACTACCAATTTGGAAGTCTTGAACATCAAATGAAAGGAAGATTCGGTTAACAGTTCTTAGCTTAGCCTAGTGTAATACTAGACCGATCGGTTCTTTGTTTAGCCCAGTTGCGTTACCCGTCCATGGAAATGGAAGCTGATCCTTTGGAGGTGCTGGTTGGAGTCCAGTGAAGTGGTTGCTTGGTTGGTGGTTCCTGTTGGTTGCGGGTCAGACCTTGTGTCGTGACCAGTCGTGCTGGAGTTCTTAGGCAGGCTCTCACGTCGCTGCCTCTGGATGGTTTCAGCAGGATACTCTGGGCAGGCCTGCATGGAGTTGAAGAGCTTCTACCGTCTCCTCCAGGAGTGGAGAGGAGCATGGACGAGGAGCAGTTGGCTCCCCAGGTGGAGTCGAAGAGCAGAGAGGTCCTCCTAGAGTGGGGAGAGGTCCCCCTGAGGGAGGTTCCCCTGAGAGAGAGTCAAAGAGAGACTCAAGAGAGAGTGAGGAGGAGGGAGACCTGGGCTTTTATGGGCTTTGTGACCTCATAGGTCAAAGGGCACACATTGACCAATAGTTGGTGAAGTTTCCTCCAGGACAGGGTTTGTCACCTCGGTGTGAAGTCCCAACCCCTCTCAGCTGGAGGGTTCTGGAAGCATTCCTTTGTCTTCCAGAGCAGGAGAGGCCATGTGGTCAGGCTTTTTGACACACATGTAGGCCCAACTATGGTTCACAAATACTGTTAAAGTTGAACAACTTCACTCTGTGCTCAGGGTCAGAAGCCATCTTGTCCCAACTCAGTGGCACGTCAATGCTGTGCTTGCCTGCGAGACTGGACGTCAGTTTGAAAATATGTGCAGAGAAGCTGCTGAAGAGACCTTGTGAAGCAATTGGTATAGACAAAACATGATAAAATGCCTGAGCGTTTACTTAGCACAAATAACATCTTGATGCTTTGTGGCTCAGAAACAGTGCACCGTGGGAGTGGTTTATGGACAATATAACCTGAGGTAGTGAAATCAGATGTTTGTTCTTTTTTGATGGGAGCGGTCTCCTCTTGGCCCGTCAGCCTTGACTGGGGGCCGGCGAGGGGCTTGCTCCCCAGCACGATCCACCCGTGGTGACAGGCTGAAGGGACCCAGAGATCTCTGTAAGTGTACTTGTACCTTTAAATAATTCTATGTCAATTAAAACATTTTTATGATCACCCCAACTTAATATATTGTTTATTGTCTCACCCTTCCTGAACACTGGGCGAGTTCGGTGCCCGAAGCTGAGGGCAGGTACAGAAGCCGAACAATACCGAGGCCCAACACGAGGACCTTGAGAACCAGCTTCTGATGGAAATATAAATTATTTAAATATAAAGGTCTCATTGCAGAGAAAGCAATGTTTTTTGTTTTGTTTTTTTTTTTTAATTACATCGTTCCCTTCAATCTAAACCTTACACACTGTTACAACCCCGTCTAGGGTGCGGGTGAATATAAATAGGTTTAACCCCAGCGCTCTGTTCGCTGCTACCAGTGTCTCAACACAAGCACCAATTTTTTTCGAATAAAAACTGACTGGGTGATCAACCCCTTGAGGGTTAGGGAACTGCCCCAGCGCCTGTAGTAATTGCATCAACTTCCAATTTGAATGGTCATGTAAAGTCAGGGGCAGAATGCACAGGTGTGTTACACAGACAGGTCTTCACAGAGTCAAAAGCACACTGACACTCCGTCGTCCAACACCAAATCTCTATCGGCCAGGGGCAAATCACAGTGGTGGAAAATTGCGACAAAAAGCCTCTTCTGGTTTTTGGCAATGGAAAATCCACAATGGCAGAAAATTTTGCTTCCACAGGTCGCACCTGACCATTGCCAACCTCTTTTCCCAAATATTGCACTGTGGCTTTGCCAAACTCACACTCACACTCAAGGTTAAGAGTGAGGGAACCTCAAGTGAATACCAAGGATAAAATCTGTATGTGCTCAGCCCATGTAGGAATATACACCGCTATATCATCTAGATAGGCCTTGCAGTTTGGCACACCTGCCAGCATGAGGTTCATCAGCCTTTGAAAAGTAGCTGGGACATTTCTAAAACCAAAGGTTAAAATCGTAAATTGTAAAAAGCTATCAGGAGTCACAAATGCAGATATTTCAGATGCATGAGGAGTTAATGACGCCTACATGGAGAACTCCAGGGACTTGAGCTTTCTGCATCATGGCTTTCTTGTTGGATTCACACGATAAGCATGCTGTTTAACTGGAGTGTTAGCACCAACATCAATGTCATGCAGCAGCACAATGGTTTTAGTTGGAATGTCACCAAATATGGGCAGATAGCATTGTATTAACTGGGTGATGTCAACACCATCTGAAGCAGACAGGTGTGACAGCTGGGACTCCAGTTTATCAGTTTATCTAGACGACAGCAAACAGGAGCAGATCGCATTATCAACCCATCATTTTCAGGACAGTAAGAGGACACTTGAGAGACAGAAGCAACCCCTTTAACATCAGGACTCATAGGAACATGTGTGGGGTTTTCACCCATACTATGTTCCACATAAAGTTTTAACATGTTGATGTGAGACATTCAGGTTTTATGTTTTCAATCAGGAGTCTTAATCACATAATTGGTCTTACTGAGCTTCGACTTTCATAAGGACCAGAGAATCGAGCCTGTATGGTGGCACCAGAAACAGGAAGTACCACCAGCACCTTGTCACCGCTAGTGAAACTTCTTCTCAAAGACTTTTGATCATAATGCATCTTCATCTTTGATTACAATCTCCCCGGAGACACTTTTGCAGCAGCACAAGCTGCTGGAGACGTTCAAGAAAAGAGCTAACATGATCTAACACATTTTGTTTATTGCCAGAATCGGACACCAGAACTCTGGGGAGCGAGATGAGACCAATGCCTCCGTGGAGCAACCCGGGGGGATGTTGGGAGGGGTGAAGGGTCGCCGACGGGAGGAGTCCAAGGCGTGCTGGTCCGGATGTTGCCGGTGATGAGGTCGGGGTCGACGATGTGGCGAGCCGGGACCCAGGACCTCTCCTCAGGCCTGTACCCCTCCCAGTCCATCAAATACTGGAGGCCTCGGCCTCGCCGGCGGGAGCGGATCAGGCGAAGCACCACAAACACTGGTCCGCCATCTACCATGCAGGGAGGAGGAGGTGGTGGTGTCGCAGGGACCAGGGGGCTGTGGTGGACCGGCTTTAACTTCGAGACGTGGAAGGTTGCATGAACTCTCATGGACCAGGGAATTTTGAGACGGACCGCACCGGGTTGATGACCCTCTGGATAGGAAATGGCCCCACGAACTTTGGGGCCATTTTCTTAGATTCCACCCGGAGAGGAAGGTCCTGGGTGGAGAGCCACACTTGTTGACCAACCTGGTATGAGGGGGCTGGCGTGCGACGGCGGTTGGCTGAGGTAGTGAAGCGACCCAAAGAGCGAAGGAGAGTAGCACGAGCGCGGAGCCAAGTCCTCCGCAGCGACGGATGAAAGCCTGGACGGAGGGACAGGAGGCCTCTCTCTCCTGCGCTGGGAACAAGGGGGGCGGGAAGCCATAAGCGCAATGGTAGGGGGAGAGACCTGTGGAGGAGCAGACAAGGGAGTTGTGGGCGTACTCCACCCAGACAAGTTGCGAAGACCAGGATGGGTTCTGGGAGGCGACACACCGCAGTGCAGTCTCGAGCTCCTGATTGAGGCGTTCCGTCTGGCCGTTGGACTGGGGGTGGAAGCCGGACGACAGGCTGGCGGGGGCTCCCAAGAGGCTGCAGAACTCCTTCCAGAACACCGATGAAAACTGGGGGCCCCGATCCGATACCACATCCACAGGGAACCCGTGGAGGCGGAAGATGCAGAGCAGGAAGAGTTGGGCCGTCTCCTTGGCAGTGGGAGCTTGGAGAGGGGGATGAAATGGCCAGCTTGCTGAAGCAATCAACAATGGTGAGGATGACAGTGTGACCCTCTGAAACGGGGAGACCTGTAATAAAGTCCAGAGAGAAATGGGACCATGGACGGTGAGGAACGGGAAGCGGATGAAGCAGCCCAACAGATGGCCGGCGCAAAGTCTTGTGCTGGTTGCAAGTGGGACATGCTTTTATGAAGTCCCGAATGTCCTCCTGCATGGTAGGCCACCAAAACCTCTGGAGAAGGGCATGTTGGGTCCGCTGAACCCCTGGGTGGCAGGTCAGCTGTGAGGAGTGGGCCCATTGGAGAGCTTCTGACCTCAGAGCTGGAGGAACAAACAGACAGTTCGGAGGACATGCGCTGGGACCCGGTTGATCCTCCATGGCAGCTCTCACCCTCTCCTCCAGGGGCCAGGGTGGCAACCACGCAGGACGATGGGAGGATGGGGTCACACGCCTCTCCAGAATCCTCCGGCTTCAGAAACAGGCGGGACAGGACATCAGGTTTAATGTTGCGGGTGCCTGGGCGATAGGAGAGTGTGAACTGGAACCGCGTGAAAAACAGGGACCAGCGGGCCTGGCGTGAGTTTAGTCTCTTGGCAGTGCGGAGGTACTCCAGGTTCTTTTGGTCCGTCCATACCAGGAATGGCTCCCTGGCACCCTCCAGCCAATGGCGCCACTCCTCCAGAGCCAGCTTGACTGCCAGCAGCTCCCTGTTCCCGATATCATAGTTTCTCTCTGTGGGGTTCAGGCGGCGAGAGAAGAAGGCACAGGGGTGGAGCTTCTAGTCCTGGCTTGAGCGTTGTGACAGGACGGCCCCTAGAAGATGCCAACACCAGAAGACGACCACTGGAAGGGTACCTTGGAGGAGGTCAAGGCAGAGAGAGGGGCTGCCACGGAGTTGTAGCCCCGGATTAAGCGGCGTTAGAAACTGGCGAACCTGAGGAACCGTTGCAGCTGCTTGCGGTTCTCAGGGGTGGGCCAGGTGGAGACGGCGGAGACCTTGGCCAGATCCATCTGGATGCTCCCCTCAGCGATGATGTAGCCCAAGAAGGAGACGGTGGAGACATGAAAGTCACACTTCTCGGCTTTCGAAGAGGGAGTTCTCGAGGAGACGTTGGAGTACTGACTGGACATGGTGGATGTGCTGCTCCCTGGTCTTGGAGAAAATCAGAATGTCATCTAAATAGACAAAGACGTAGCGGTTGAGCATGTCGTGGAGTACGTGGTTGACCAAGGCTTGGAACACGGCTGGAGCGTTGGTGAGGCCGAATGGCATGACAAGGTACTCATAGTGACCTGTCGGGGTGTTGAAGGCGGTCTTCCACTCCTCTCCCTCCCTGATGCGGACGAGGTGGTAGGCGTTGCGCAGGTCCAGCTTAGTGAAGATGGTGGCATCCTGGAGTAGCTCAAAGGCGGAGGAGATGAGTGGCAGGGGGTAGCGATTCTTGATAGTGATGTCGTTGAGGAGTTGAGGCTTGTTGCAGGCACCTCTGGTGACAGGCGCTACTCCACTCCCGGATGGTCCCCGTGGCCCAGTCAATGTGTGGGTTGTGGAGTCGGAGCCAGGGGAACCCCAGGATGAGTGCTGGGTTGGAGGAGTTCAGGAGGAGAAACTGGATGGTCTCATGATGATTCCCGGAGAGCAGTAGGCGAACCGGGGTGGTCTGGTGAGTGACAGTGCCCAGAACGTGGCCATCCAAAGCTCTGGCGAGGACGGGGTGAGACAAAGGAACCCGCTCAAGGCCTAGTTGGATGGCCAACTGACTGTCCATAACGCAGGCGTTCGCCCCAGAGTCTATGAGGATGGTCAGGGACACTGGAGCATCCGGCAGGAGGAGGCAACCCTGGACCAGGGGCCTCTTGCAGTGGGGAGACGACAGGGAAGTGGAGCTCATCAGGGTCTTCCAGCTACTGGTGAGCTCTGGCCTTTTCCCGGACACTTGGAGGCAAAATGTCCAGCCCCACCGCAGTAAAGACAGAGGTTGGCCCGGCGACGGCGCTCCTTCTCCCCCGGAGTCAGCGTCGTGCGCCCCAGCTGCATGGGCTCAGAGGTCTCTGTCGGCGGCGTGAGTGAGGAGGAGTCAGGGGTGAGGACTCCCCTCCTGAAGGCAGGTGAGGGAACCGATTGGATCCCCTTGCGGCGCCTCTCCTGACGTCGCGCCTGGATGCGGTGGTCAATGCGGGTGGCCAGCTCAATGAGTTTGTCCAAGGTGGGAGGGATGGCATACGACACCAGCTCGTCCTTGACGTAGTCGGCGAGACCGTGAACAAAAGCCTCACAGAGGATTGAAGAGTTCCATGCACTCCGACTGGCTCTGGTGCGGAAGTTGATGGAGTAATCTGCCACTGTACGTCACCCTTGGTCCATCTCCATCAGACCGCTGACAGACTCGGGGCCACAGCTCACTGGGCCGAACGCCTTGCGTAGTTCAGCGGAGAACAGTTCAAATGTCGCACAGGCTGGTGACCTCCGTTCCCACTCGGCTGTCCCTGACAGCCGAGCCCTGCCGGTGAGGTGGTTGACCATGAACACCACCTTCGCGAAGGACTGGGGTTGCAGGGCAAACAGGATGGAGCAGTTGGTGATGAAGGGACCACAGGTATTGCGATCCCCGTTGTATCGCTCCAGAATCTCCACATGCGTCTCAGGAACGTCATTCAGCAGGGCGGAGAAGACAGGAGCGGGAACTGGAACCGGCGCCCCAGATGCTGCTGAGCCCCCAGTGGGCTGAGTGAGGCGGGAGAGCTGCACCGCCATCTGCTACATCTGCTCCGCTAGTGCAGCTAACACCTGAGCCTGGTTTTCAGCTGATTGCTGGGTCTCCGTTGTCGATGTAGCCAAGGCCTCCTCCATCATGCCAAGGCGCTCCAACGGTGAAGAAGTGTGCGCTGGGTCCATGACTGGCCAGATTGTAGTGTAACGGGTGATGAAGGACCCAATTGCAGCACAAAATGAGAGACACGATCTCTCAGCTTCAAAGTCTTTATTGTTAATAATCAGGTTCACGGAGACAATGGTGAGTAGAGCGGGGATCAAACCCAGGTCTCCCAGGTGGCAGCCGATTGCGCTACCCCTAGGCCAGCGAAGCGTACAGGATATATATGGGCCTGAGGGACTTTAGGGAGGACACAGTTCGTGGCGGGCTCGTAAGCTCGGTGATGGGGAAATGGGAAAAACCCTCTGCGCCGGATGATTGGAGCGAGAGATCTCTCCCGAAAGGAGGAGCAGGCAGAAGACGTGATCGAGGACAGAAAGCAAGTCGAGTTACCGGGGCAGAGACGAGAGGCAGGGTCCGTGATCAAAAGGCAGGCAGGTACTCCGGGGCAGAGACAAGAGACAGAACCCAGGGACAGAACAGGTCGTGACCAGGCAGGCAATCCGAAACAGAGCGCTGGAGAGTAAGGCATGGAGCAATTACAATCTGGCAGGGAAGGAGTGTTCTGACTGGGCTTATTCCTATCCTACCACCTGGCTCAAGCCTGGGCAACACATATCTCCCTTTAAATGAGGGAAAAATTGTTTTGGGTGTTAAAACAATCTTGTGGGCTTTTGATAAATTATTAATATTAAAGAAAAGTCTTCAAGGGCTAGACCAAAATAATAAACAAGGACGTGACACACACTAAAGCTTTAAGTTCTTCATACATGTATGCTTAAAAAAACAGATATACACTTTTGATCTGGGTTTTCTACGTTTTAACTAAAATCTGTGTTCAGAATGGTAGCATGGTAGCTGGTTGGTAGCTGATTTTCGCAGTGTAGCTTGATGGGGAATTGTGGTATTATTTGATACACTACACATTATTGTGTATGTACACATGGCATCTATGGCACTTCTGAGAGGGGAGAGTTGCTAAGATTAAGATTAAAACACAATACTTGTACAATGACACTGTCTCATTTTGGAGTCGTTGGGCCATGAAGATCTGGGCTTTGATACATTTTATTAGCATTTATTTTGGACAGTAACAGTACATCTATGTAATGTATGTATTGCAATTTTCTTGCATATGTGCACAGTCATAGTCTCTTTCTCTCTAGCACTCTTTGTATTTTCTCTTTTTTAGTTGTTACTATCCTGCACGTGCACCTCACCACCAGGGACCGTGGTGACAGTTCTGGAGCTCAGTAGAAAGATGAAGGGAGGGGCCTGTAAGTTTTACTATGTACTTCAAATTCTCACATTTTCTTTCTATCTCTATTTTATATATATATATTATTACTACTATTGACTGTGCTACGTACATCATGTGGAGCAGTTCAGAATCAATAGTGAGTAGTGAGTGTCACTGTGTGTTGGGAGGAGGAGAGAGGAGCAGTGATGGCACCGGTGGTTGGTTTGGGAAGCTGGTTAAAAAAGAGCAGATGAAGGTCTTTTTAGGGCTGAAGCCGAGCAAGCGGTTAGTGTGCATTCATTGTCGGGGCTCGGGTGCCGTTCACATGCTGTTGGCCACTGCCAGCAGGTCAGGTTGAGACAGGGGTAGCGGGGAAAGTAGGAGTGCGTTTGTCCACTCTCCCTGCAGCAGATCTATTGGGATCAGTGGACTGACCCTGAAAAGGGAATCTGAAATCTGATTGGTTAAAGCAGTGGTTCCCAAACTTTTTCTGCTGGGCCCCCCTTTGGTACATAAGAATTTTTTGTTCTTCGGGTATTACTCCCTCAACCTAACTCCACCGTAGTGGGTAAGATGGTGGCACTCAAATAACAGGGCGTTGTTGCAGAGGGAAGGAGTTTTATTGCCTGCACTATTATTCACGATGGGTTCACTCTCTACCTGTTCCGACTGCCATCTCTATTCCTCCTCACCCAACTCTCACACACACACCCACTTCGCCGGGGCTCGTTCACAGCGGCGCACCTCGGCCACGCACATGCACTCTCTCACTCCCGTTCACGCACTGAGCTACCTGTACTACACACAGTTAGGCACATCTCACAACACTGAGAGGAAAACAAAAACCTAAAGGTTTGTCGTGTAAAATTGGCACCACTGTTTTGCGTTTACGTGGTTTACGTACGTCAAAAATTTGTCCATCTTATGCTAGCAGTGTCATTTAGCCTACTGATTCATTCATTCGTCCCGTGCCCTGCCCCCCAGGGGGCGCACCCCCCACTTTGGGAACCACTGGGTTAAAGGTACATGGGTCAACACATAGACGCTGAACTCTGATTGGACAAAAAAAAATCAAACATCCCCACACAACATACTGGAAGCAGTGCAGCTGACAGAAATGTAGACTGTTGGAGCCTGTTACCTGTTAACCTGCTGGTTTACTATGCTTGTTATAGTGTGTGCATATAACCACCTGCCATGATGAGGGCCTTACGGGGGTTATATTACCTGATCTTGATTAGCTTGTGTTTAATGATATTACCCACAAACACCTGCAACTACCTGCTGTTCCTTTGCGGAAAAAATGTTCTTGTGTCATTATCCACTGATGTCTTTCATATTAGTCTGAGTTATTGGGTGGCTGTGTCTCCAGAGGTAAAGTGGGTCGTGCACTGACAAGAAGGTTGCTGGACCGATAACAGACTGATCTGTTCTACCTGCTGATCATTCCTCAAGCAGCTATTTCTCTTTGAATTGCTGTCACCAAATCTGCAACTCATTTATCTTTTTCCACTATTGCATTTTACAACTTCAGTTATGGCGAGTATGTATGAAGTATCCTCCTTTTTCTAATGCAGCATTCATGGACATAGAGCCATATTTTAAATCTGCCTTGCCTTAGAAACACATTTAACATGTAGTTTAAGACTTGAGTTTGTAAAAAGTTACTTAATATAGTTTAGTAAATGTTAAAAGGGATGTATTTTACATAATAAAACATTCATATTGATTCTTGTAAGTGACCATTAGTGGTCTTTTAATCATTTGAAATCTTTCAACATTTCATCAGTGAAGATGCTGTAGTTCATTGTAAGTGTTAATAGTGCTGTGGCCTTTCGAGAATCGATAATATCTTATTTTGTTTCACATGCGATCTGTGTGTTTTGGTGTGGGGCCAACAGTTACTTTGGTATTACAATAAGTGACTCTGACTGGTAATTGTACAGTACTAATGCCTCTATGCCCATGAGAGTGTACGATACTCAAATCCTCATCACTGCAGAAGAATGGCTGCCACTGTTGCTTTGTGAACTGGGACAGGAGAAAACCCTTGGCTCAGACTCAGGTAACACTCAGTCTAGCTGTGTTCTAGTTGAACTCTGGCTCTGTACTGCCAATGTTCTTCTGCATGACACTATGAATCAGTATTTAATGTCTGATTCATGCTGACATTACTGAGTCACATTACCCTTGAATGAACTCCCCCATCACCACTCTCAGCCCCTAAAGAAGGATTTGATGTTACACTTCAGATATGATTAATGATGTGATCAGAGGCTGCGGTGCATGAAGGCAGCTTGCAGTTGCATAATGACATGATATATTAAACCAGATGATGACAGGGAGCTAGAATGACGTCTCCATTTCCAAATACAGGAGGAACCATTTCTGTTGACCAACTTCATAACTGGTAAAATAAATGATCAATGAACTCTGAAGTCCAGGTCCAGTCTTGGAATTTTGTGATTGACTGACATGTCAATTGTCCCCATGCAAGCTATTTTCATATCATTTAAGAAAAAGTACTGTATTTTCTTCCACAAGCCATTAACCCTTCAACACTTCATCCATCCCAAAGTGAACATGTCAATTTAAATTCATTTTTATGATGACATTGTCAGTCTGCAATAACAGTATGAATAGCAAAGTTTAAGTCATATTTATTTTATATATTTAATAGTCACTGACGCTGTTAAATATCCTATACTTGTAATTGCGGGATATCAGCAGCAAGACTTCAATATCCAAACTGGTACATTTCTTCTTTCATTAACCCCCCAAAAAAGAATAATCCATAGTGCCTTATGGCATCAATAGAGGCTAATTATTTAAATTTGCTATCACTGTGCAGAAACCTTCAAGGTTTTTGTTTTGTTTGTTATTTCTTCAGGACAAAGATCAGATCTCAGTGGACAAACAGATAAATACAATAAATGCAAGTACATTCCCTTCAAAAGTTGACTTCAAGTAAAGTGCCGGGGATATTGTTCAAAGTAATTAAATACTACTACTACTATCATTAAGTAAATATTCAAATTATATCCAGATGTGGTCCAGTTTACTAATGGAGCATGTCAGGGCGAAGGCCTCAGTTGCTGATTAAAGTGTGCATGTATGAAGAAAATCATTTGTATGTTACAACACCATCTAATATTAAAGCAGTTCATTGCCATTAAACATCCTTAGCTAATAAGTACATCACTTGTCAGTCAAAAATAAAGCCAGGTGGTGATGTGATGTAATGTGAACTTTGGGAGACGTTCAAAAGAAAAAAAACAGAGGATCTCTTACCTTGAAGCCAAATGAATGTCCAGCAATGGAATGGAGAAAAAGAAGAGAAGTGTTAGTCTGTGTCTTTGTCACTCACAACAGTAAGTTTTTAAATGTAAAAAATTTTTTTTTTTTAAAAATCAGTTATGTCAACAGCAAAAATACATACTAATGACTTTACATAATTTCAAAGCAAACAAGCAACTATGTTTAGTTTTCACTTATGCTTAGATGTATCTTTACCAAAACCGTTACCAAAACACGCCACCAGTTATGTTAAGTTTTCACCTTTCTGTTCTCTTAATCGGTTCTGTCATTTCCAGTTTTTATGTTTTGTAGTTATCTGTGAGCACTGTGTCTGTATTGTCTGCGTCTCTGATCGCTGATAGTTTGCACCTGGTGCCCTCCGTCCCCCTGTGTATTCTCCCTCACTTCCTTTGTTCTTTTGCCAGTGTGTCTCATGTTCAGTCTGCACCAGTATTTCAGTCCAAAACTTGAGCGTGTTGTGCCATAACAAGTTCTTAGGTCAGAATTATTATTGCACATGATTTCAATATTCATGTAAATGTGAAAATGAAAGCCTTAGCCTTACTTTGAAATCAATTATAGACTTGATTGGTTTCATTCAACTAGTGAACAAACCAACCCACTATTTAAGTTGCACAATTTATCCAACTAGTTGGACTATAAATTATTTTATGGAATTACTTCACCTTTAATTATAAAAAACTTAAGATCTCTAGAACCTCCTATTACTCCCTATTGCTAGAAGAAAACAACCCCAGGTTCCTCTTCAGCACTGTAGCCAGGCTGACAAAGTCACACCTCATCTGATCCATCTATTCCTCAAACCCTGAGAAGCAATGATTTCATGGGCTTCTTTTCAGATGAACCAGTTTGAACCAGTTTTCACACATTGACCTTCTTGAACTGAGGTTATTATTTTCATCATCTAAACCAGGGGTGGGCAATTATTTTTTCCATGGGGCCACATAAGAAACAGAAAGTATTGTGGAGGGCCGGGCCAAAAGGCTGAACTCAATTCTGCATAATATTAATTGTATTTCTTTATAAAAAGCAGTAAATAGCATTGTTTTGACAAGCTGGCAAGAGTATATGTTAAAGTTAAGCAATGAACAAATGAGGTTGCCTTTATTTATTCAAATTTCTCAAAACAATGGTAGACAAAATTTTAAAATTTTTTACTATTTGTGACTCATATTAGTGAACATTTTCAGTCAGATTCACTCCAAAACACATTTTGAGTTCCATATACTGTTGGAAAGTTGTGTAAAGGTTCTGAGCATTTTAAAGACATCACAATATTGCTAGCAAAGCCTCCGATGTCCGCGCTCTTTCAGCATCAGTCAGGTTTTTATATTTCTCCACATGTTTCGTCTGGTAATGCCGACTCACATTGTAGTCCTTAAACACGGCAATCTGCTCCCCGCAAACTAAACACACGGCTTTACCTCCAACTTCAGTAAATAAATACTTAGCCATCTACATTCAGCATCTACCTTTCTTTTTTTAGCCTGAGCAGACATTTTTGAGGGCTAAAGTCGTCTTGTGATTCAATCACACGCATGTCTTGATATACGCATTACGTCATTATGTACGTGAATTTAAAAAAAACAACAACTTCAGAATAAAAGCAGCGCAGCTTTAGCCCATGAATGAGGTGAAATTAGAAAGTATTGTAATGACTCAGTCACGTGCAGTGACGGGCTTGTCGTACCCGGCCAATCAGGGGCGTGCATGTTGCTTGGTGCCTGGATGCCTTCTGTTGATTGGTCGGGGGCGCGGGAGGGATGCGGAAGTAGGCTAGGGCGACGCGGGGAACGGGATTGTGCCGGTTTGGCAGGCGATTGTGTGTTTGTAAGAGTGACGCCTAATAAAGTTCCCAGAACTCTAGAAGGGACTCCTGCCTCATCACTTTGGCGCTACAGTATGTTTATTTTGTAATTTCCAATTAACCTTACACTGGCGGTCAGAGTCAACCAAAGGTATGTGGCCCGGGCCATACAATGCCCAAGTCTGTCATACGGGCCAGTCAGCGCCAACCCGCGGGCGGGAGGTGGCCCGTGGGCCGTACAATGCCCAGGTCTGCTGTAGAGTATACAGCAAGCCACTGTATTGATATTGATATTCATTCTCTTTGGTCTTGATGATGGGGCCACATGGTCTCATCGACATCACATTCCATGTCCTCTCTAGCAATGCATTGAGGGAAAAATGTTCTTGAATGCCTTATCCAAGCTTGACTTTGTTCTGCACCTATCTCTTGGGCAGCAGCAGTTATTGCATTCAGCAGGGGCATCTGCTCATAGGGACGGTGATCATACACCCTCCACCTCCAAGCGCTGAAGAACTCCTCGATGGGATTCAAAAATGGAGAATATGCTGGTAGGAACTGCATCATCATGCGAGCGTGTACTGCAAACCACTCATTGACAAGGCGACAGTGGTGGAACACCACATTATCCCAGATAATGACAAAGAGTTGCATGCCAGGCCTCAACAGCCCTCTGTCCTCTTATGGGATCAGCCGGTCAGGGTTGTATGGGACAATAGTAGGGATATGTCCTAGGACACCCTTATTGGAGATAGCAGCACAAATGGTTATGTTGGCACCCTTCTGTCCGGGAACTATGATCGTGGCCCTGTATCTAATGAGGTTCCTTCCTTTTCTCCTCACTTTACAGAGATTGAAGCCAGCTTCATCAATGTAAATGAAGACATGATGTGCCCCATCAGCTTCAAGCTCCATTATTCTTGAAGTAAAAAAAGGAAGAATTACAATGAAAAGTGACTCTAACTGCATGATATGCCAAGGCATTACAGTATACTATAGTAATATTTCCTTACCTACACACATTGGTATCTGGCCTCCTTCATAGCTTCAGAGTTCCTTTGAAATGGAACTCTATAGAGCTGCTTTGTGGCCATGTGGTTCCTTCTTAGGACACGGCCAATGGTGGTCACACTCGCGCTTCTGATGTTTCTAAACATGCCCTGATCTGTGATCACTGCTGCCCTGATTTCATGCAGCCTTATGGCATTGTTTGCCACAACCATGTTCACAACGGTTGTCTCCTGCTCAGCACTAAAAAATTCCCTCTTCCACCAGCAAATGGTAGCCTTTGGATTCTACAAAGGATACATATAATGGGAATTATGAAACTATTACATATATCACTTAAGATATGTCTGTTTATTATACAGCAACATTACCTGTTTTCCTGTTGAAAAATTCTGACAACAACAGTGCGCAACAGACGCAACAGTGTTTCTATTTAGAACAGGTTGAACTCTTTGTCCAGCCTCTCTAAGTGAAAGGCCATGATTGATAACATGATCAATAAAACTTGCCCGAATTTCATCTGAAACCTGAACCCTTCCAACTACGCCTCTGCCTCCGCCTCCGCCTCCACCTCGCACTCGGACTCCTTTACCTCTCACTGTCACTCTCATCTGACCTCTTCCATCCATGGTGATAAAGAACAACACAGACATTGCACCTTTTAATGCCTGCAGACTGATTGCTAATTGAAGATTTGTGTGAAGGAGTGTTAAACAGGTGCTTCAGTGATTTCATCCTGGTGTAGGTCGTTTCTAGTAATTATGAACAGATGGTTTCTATTTGGTTACCATAGCTAAAACATTGTAGTTTGGACTGCTTGAATGACATTCATGTTAACTGTTATGCAAAAGAGTGGGGAAAATGTGTTAATCCAAGCACATAAGAGGTGTGGCTGACTACAGTTGATAATTCTGAGCACATTTTCAACTGTTGAAACTGTTTTCATTGTGAACAGAGCCTTGTTACACTGAATCTTTATGCCCTCGAAGGTCCCATGGTTGTTGCCTCTTTTGACAGAAATGTCATTAATAAGCTCATTCATATATACATGGCTTTGTGTGTACCTTTTGATATCCACCCATGGGAAGAGCTCCACTCTCTTTTCATTTGACATATTTTGGGTAATACTGTAATATCAAGGTGTGTGGATGTGTAACAGATTTCACTGTGATATGCTCAAATAATGAGGACATCTAATTACATAAATACTGTACATGGTACAAACAGACACAGGCCGTGTTCTGTTTACTGGCTGCACACTGCCATGAAGGAATATCCCATTTGCTTGGGAGAGCTGCTGTGGTTGGAGAGAAAAGACAGTTTTAGTAGATTATGGAAATGACTGTTTGGAGATGAGGTCTCGCACTCTCTGTGTCTGTTCTTTTTTTGCATGTGTCTGGGAGTGTTGCTGCAGTGTGTTGACAAAGCAGTTCTCAATGAATCGAGTGTCTTGTTACACAGTTGTTAGCTGATTGTGTGCCAGAATATCAATGTTTTTGTGTGTGTGTATACCTTTCGGTTTTAGCATGGCCTGTGTGTACATAAACATAATTACTGAATATTTGCATATGCATCTTAATTTGTGTGTGTGGAGTTGGAGTTAAAACAACAAAAACAGCAGGTCACAGCAGGATCGAGTGTCAACGTAAAGCAAGCTTGTGTATGTGTGCATGTGTGTGTGCAGCATGGATTATTTATAATGAAGAAAAAATGCAAATCATGCAATTACTAGCCCCAAAGCCAAGTATTAGAATTAATACGTGAAGCAGATGCCATGGAATTCAAGTAAGCTTCCGATTTGGAATTAGCATGCTGTACTGTAGGCTAACCGCTATTACCCCACACACATGAACACTCACACACAAATAGCTCATCACCATCAACACATTTTCTAGAGCTGCATAAATAAATCATATGCCTTTGTCCTCTCTCTCTCTCTCTCTCTCTCTCTCTCTCTGTGATATTAAAATTATGCGACAAAGCAGATTATGGTGAAGCTAATATAAGTGCAAGATATGTCCCAAAAACTACCCTTTGATGATGTATAGAAAGGGTTAATCCTCCCAACCTAAAATCTTCTTTGCGGTCAGCTGACCTGATATTGCTGTTGTAGGACAGAGCATACTGAGGTTTATCCTCTGATGTTCATGGATACCAACATATACCGTATTTTCCGGACTATAAGTCGCACCAGCCAAAAAATGCATAATTAGGAAGAAAAAAACTTAAGTGCCAATGTCATACATCACTTCGTGTTGTAGCTGTAGTCCTGGGTCATTGGCATGGACCTCACTAGCCCTTACCGTGTGTGAAAGTGCTTAAACAAAACAGCTTTCATGCACAACCATCTATGAGGTTTACAGAGAATGGTTTGAAAAAGATAAAGTATTATCCAGAGACGGTGGACAAAAATGCTTGGTTGATCTCAGAGGGGAATGGGTAAAGTGGATCCAGTAACTCAAATAACTACTTGTTACAACCAGGTATGCAAATCTCTGAATGCACAAGACGTCAAACCCTGAAGCAGATGGCCTACAGCAGCAGAAGACCACACTCCTCTCAACAGGGAACAGGAAACTGAGGCCACAGTTTACACAGGCTCCCCAGAATTGGACAAAAGAGATAATTGGAAAAAGGTCTGTGAGCGTGGGTGGGGGGGAGAGAGAGAGAGAGAGAGAGAGAGACTGACTGAGCCAGAGCAGAAGCAGCTACTTCGCACGCTTAATAGAGGGAGAGAGAGGGGAAGGCCTGTGTTTTGAGTACCCCCCAAACAAACGCTTGTAACTCAAAAACTACAAGTCCTACCTGAAAACCAAAAACACCATGAGAACCACAAGTCTTTGACCTACGCTCACATATCATGATGGTTTATGGGAGTGTTGAAAATTGTGGAAATGGGAGCGAGTTAGAAATGAAGTTTTGTCTGGAAAACATCCATTCTGTCATCTCCCATAGACAACCATGTTAAAGTTACAGTGTGTCACTCTAACACCACTTTCCGAACAAATGCTTGTCCCTCAAAAACTACAAGTTGTATCTGAAAAATAAAGAAATCGTGAGAACCACAAGGCTTTCCCAAATGTGCGGGAGGGGGCTGGCTCTCGCTGGCCAGCATCCCTAAATATAGAAAAGCTATGAACTACAAGAAAATGTTCATTATTGAGAAAAATCACAATCACAATGGACATCCCGTGGACTAACCCTCTGCAGGAGAGACCAATGGGGTCGGGTGTGCTGTCATAAGGGTGGCAGTGAAAGTGACGAGCCTCAGCGACCCAGACCTGGGCTGCAGAGGCTGACTCTGGGGACGTGGAATGTCCCCTCTCTGGGGGCCAAGGAGCCTGAGCTGGTGTGGGAGGTAGAGCGCTGCCAGGTGGACTTGGTGGGGCTTGCATCCACACAGCATTGGCTCTGTATCCAAACTCCTCGAATGGCAAAGGTGTGAGGGATTGGGCCGGTGTGGGGATTCTCACAAGCCCCGGGTGAGCGCCGCTATGTTGAAGTTTACCCCAGTAGATGAGAGGGTCACCACCCTGTGCCTGTGGGGAAAATGCACTGCACAGCAGTTTGGAGTATGTGGCCTTCTTTGAGGTTCTAGCTGGGGCTGTGCAGAGGGCTCCAGTGGGGCATGTGCTTCACTGCACGGTTGTGATGAAGAGTGAGCTGAACCAGAAGGCAAAGCTCTCGATTTACCAGTCACTCTTTGTCCCTACCCTAACCTACGATGATACATGAATGAATGTAATAAATTACTTGTGTTGTTTGGTCATCCTTTGATTTTCATAAGCCTTGGGGGGAAAACAGTAAAAAATCTATTGTAATGGATAATCATTAGACATAATAATAGTTGGCTGTATTGATTCTCCCAACATCTTCATATTGCAGTATCTGCATCTTTTTTTATCCAGATCTCTCTCAGTGTTTGAACTAGTCTATTTTTTCTCTCTTGCGCTGTCTCACCCACTCTCTTCCCCCCTCTCTCTCTCACACACACACGAACACACACAAAAGAATTGCATTCTCGAGCAGTTAAAAGTGTCAGCCATGATGCTTTTGAGTAAAGCTGGTGGAAGCTCATCTTCATGTTGCCTTGGAAACATGAAGAAAATGCTTGATGTCCTTGGATGACCTAATGCATGTGTGTGTGTGTGAGAGAGAGTTTGGAACACTGGATTTACTTAGTCACACACATAGGACTAATGAACTGTTCAAATTCAAAACATACAGTTGACAATCAAATGTTCTTTGTCATCCTCCAGCAGGGCCGCTGAATAACACACATCACACTTAATGGCAGTACTCTGTGTCAGAAATCAAATTTGATATTGGTGAAATGGACCTTGAAAACATGCCACACTCTAAGTAGACTGAGAGGAACTTCAGTCATGTCCTGAGGTAAGGTATTAGTTAAAGAGATTGCGTCCATTCAACAAGAAATAATACTTGCTGTGTATTGGCCACTTTCTTTCATTGTTTCACTGGAATTGCGAGACACACACTTGTGATTTTATAAAATCCTCATTCATCCTGCAAAGAGCAAGATTACATATATGTAATCAACAGAATTAGACTGTTTTCAATACCAAAATCAGAAGGGTTAATTAATTTTGATGCCATACAAAGCAGCTGAGCACCTGACTGCAGGGTTCCTTCAGATCCTTATAAATTCTTAAAAGGCATTGAATTCATGAATCTTAAAATAAGGCCTTAATTGACATTAAAATGTTTTAAATCTGTCAAAGGTCTAAATGTGATCATAATATAAATAGGATTTCATTATTGTAAATATCAAAATGTCAATATCAATATCAAAATAAACATTTAACATAGAAAAATCATTTGGCAGGTGACTCTCTTACCTTAACTTACTTCACTGTGGATTTCTTAAACCAAAGATATTATCTGCTTTGTAACCAGAGTACTGTTTGAGTCAGAAAGAGTTGTAAACACCTGGCTGAGTCACAAATTAAACTGAGTGAATGAATGAATGAATGAATGAAGAGCCAAATGAGTATCTGGCCTGGAGGCTTCACTCAACATGTGCCAGTTGCCTAGCAGTGTGGCGTCACTGTGTTTTCATCGTGCCTCAGTGTTGTTGCCTCACCCCTTGTCACACCCTGCCTCACACTGCCCCTAACCATCTGTCAGCTACATGACCAGGACACACTAACATCTGGCCACAGTTCGCCCTCTCTACATCCCTTAATCCAGTTCCTTCTTCTCGCGCTCCTCACGCCCTGCCTCTTGTGTTTCTGGGAGATCAAATAGTTCAAGGGTCAGGACTGCTTACTAAATGACTGATATTGTAGATTGAAACTTGATGTAATATGTAAGTAATCAATCAATTTTGTCTGTTTTTTTTTGTGTGATTTTAAACTAAAACCAATAACAAATACCAATTCTAAAACCAAAATTATATATATATATATATGTATGTGGACAAAATAATCTACACTACACTAGATGTATGTTTGTTTGTTTCTTGCTTTCAACCACAGTCTTAATCCATTGCTTGTCCAAGTCCTTGTCCAAGGAGATGGCTGCAGAGGGATATGTGGGAGTGTCAAACAACTCCTGATATTAACTCTAAAGGTTAAAAAAGGAGTTTTTGGACTGGCTGCTAATACAATGACATACTGACACTCAGCACTAGCACTAGCACCAAACTAGCACCTGTTTTTTTGGTGGAAAAGCCCTATCTGAGGTTTCAAAAAAAAAAAAATCCTGTGTTCTTATGTTGTTCTTCAACACTTTTGCATTTGTATGTACAATGTTGTTTTGTGAAATAAACAACATATTTAAAACATATAAAGGGCGCCAGTTTTTATGTGCACATCTATGGGCAAATGAGCTTATAGCTGTTAAATGGCCACACTGCAGGGTGAGAGATATCTGATGCTAAGGACAAGTTCTTCCAACTGGCCAACCACTGCAGAGTGAGAGCAGCCCATGTAGCGTGAATTCAATTGTGGACAGGCAGATCTGTGCATTTCTGGCAAAATAAATATTAAAACGTAAAGGAAAATAAGAGGATTGTGGGAGGGGAAAGAGAAGGGAGTTTGGGGAATGCTGCTCTCATTCACAGTAGCACCTCCTCTTCCTCCTCCTCCTTCTGCTCATTCCCCCACTACACACAAACACACACATACACAAAGCCATATATAATTGATGCTCACTATAGCTGTAGGCAGACACTGGCGGGCTGGACTTTATAGCGCAGCTGGATGTGCATGGAGGAAAGCAGAGGCGAAATGGTAGAGCAGGTACCTCTGAGAATACATGCTGTTTTTTCACCACCATCTCTCTCACTCTCTCTCACCGTATTGTCACTTCTACACTCACTCTCTTCAGCTGCACTGTTTTTGCTGCAGCAGGCAGAATGTTGCATGCTCCATTGGTGGCTCTGTTTGATGATGCATGTGAGTAGTGTCGACAGTATATGTTCAGTACATGTGGGTATGAGGGGCTGCATGCTTACACAATGCTCTGTCGAGGTGGGTGTAGGTGAGTGTGTGTGTGCATCATTTTTCTACCTAAATCTTTCATCTTCATCCCATGAAGTCTGAATATATGCATTCAAGATGTTGAAAATGAGACCAGTTAATCCTTGGTGTGTGATGTGTGATTTTTCAGCACTGACAGAAAACGGTGTGTTGTTAAAGTTCTGCATTTAAACAAATCAAGTGTATTTTCTCCAACATCTCAGTCCCCACACATTGAGTCTTTGCCACTACACTTCTCCAGTGGTTTAAAATAATATTTTTTGTAACTTACAGTGTACTTCAGGCAGATCACTGTTGCCTCTGGAAGCTAGCTTAACCTGGACAAAATGATTTCAAACCCTACTGTCATTTTATAGATGACAGTTATGGATGTTACCAGTTTGTTTTCTACTTTTACATGTAACCTGGGATGTTGAGTGGTTGACCTGCAGTAACTAGTTATAGGCAGGTGTGTCAGCAGCAGTCAGGACTAATGCAGGTGCACTGGTTTAAGGGGTGGTTATTCTCCACCTCTGCTTGCCTACCTGTACATATAAAAGTCACTGCCTCAACCTGAACTTCAACTCATCCCAACCCTACACATAGTAGGAAGCACTATTTGCCATTTGCCTTTGACACCACAATGTGATATTCAGGTGTATGCTTCTCTAAAGCCCAGATTAGAAAATCACAACAAATGTAGCCCAAAAAAAAGCTAGGTGCTATGGTTAGCTGTAAACATGTTTGTTTTAGTTTACATCAACTTGCTAGCTTGTCTTCCTTGTCCTCACTCCTTGTCTTTGAGTGAGGGTAAGACAATTAGGACCAAATGTATTACTGTGGGGAAGTGTTTCCTCTGCTTCCAGTGTTTATGCAATGCTAAGCTAACCATGTCTGCTACATGTTTAGCAGAGCCTTATGATCTCACTGTGAGAAAACACATGACATTTTTGCTGAGTAATTTTATTTTTTTCTGTAATCCGTCATAAATAACCCAAACAAACAAGAAAATATATAGAATATATTTTGCACCCCAGCACATTATATCAATGTGCCTGGCAGTACAAAAAGTCAGGTTTGGATGGTCAAGTTGTTTTTTTTTTTTTTTTCACCAAATATTACAGTTTATAAAAATAGGTTGTACTAAACAATGACCCTAAGCCATTGTTCCACTGAGTTGTTGCTTTTATAGAGAGCATATTGAACAGATTCTACAATATCTGATTTGAGTCCAGTCTTGATGTATCAGAAGGGATATGGTCAATGAAACAAGCAGGCACAAAGTTATTTTGAATTAAACACAGGAGACAAAGTTGAGGCATTGCATAATTGTCTACTGGGGAATGAAGAGAAAACAAGAAAACACTCATGTAAACACCTTTATTCCCATAAAGACTCTGTGCACTTTCTCAAAATCAAAAATTGTATTGCTTGAGTTGCCTGCATGTGTGTAGCACTTTGCCACGTAAAGCATATTTCAGGCTTCTAAATGTGGTTCTCATTACACAGCAGAGCATTTAGCCAAGACTCACTGTCTGCACCCCGTCTCTTTCCTGCATATGGCTTCATCTCTCTCTCTCCCTCTCTCTCTCTCTCTCTCTCTCTCTCTCTCTCTCTCTGCAATGGTTGGGATATAAATGTCCCACAGGAGTAACTTCTCTCACACACACACAAGTGTTTTGGGAGCACATTAACGTTCTTTCCTCAACTGCTTCCACCATTTTTCACAAATCCCAGCCACAGTCAGCTGGAACAACATTTCCAACTGGAACAACTTTTTTCAGCTAGTGATTAAAAAAAAAACAAAAAAACAAGACACACATGGATTGTTTTTGTACTGTACATTAAAGCTTGACGCAAGACGCGCATGTTGCAGAGTGAATACTTGTCTTCCTGTGTCACTCTGTATACGAGATAAAATTTGCTTAAAGAAAAGCTAGATGTAAGTGTCATAATGTAACTATTTATAATTGAATCTGCCATAGATGATGTGCAGATTTTCTGCATCTCAGTGGGGAGCTTTCTCCACCATTTAGAGCTAGAACAGCAAACATCATGATTTGGATGATTGACTAGGTGTCCTAGGTAAATGTAGAGCAGGTTGGACAGGCTGGGGTATAAGGTTTGACCATGTCCTGGATGTAGACCAGACTTAATCTATTCACAGCATGGTGCTCAAGTACTCGTGGTTTGAAAAGGATGTGGGAAGCCATTCATTAAAGGGAGCAATGGAGCAGAGTAGTATGAATGAAATTAGGTAAGTTAAAGACCAGTTGAGCAGCTGCATTCTGGATGAGCTGCAGAGGTTGGATAGTGCGAGCGGATACACCAGCCAGGAGGGAGTTACAGTATTATAGGCATGAGATGACCAGAGCCTGGAGCAGAATCTGTGCCATTCTGAGAGAGAACTTTTTACTGCATTGTCTAGACAAGCAGATTGTTGTAGCAATGTTGGCAGTAAAGGAGTTGACGGTCGAGTGTCACACCCAGGTTCCTTGCAGTCTGGGTGTGGGTTTTCAAATGTAATAATCAAGTCACAAGTCAAGGTTCATTTCAATGTGATGTGCAGACGTCCACTACGATATGTCAGTCAGACAGATTTGTGCTGCTACCTCTGCTTCAGAAAAGAGAGGATTAGGTGGTAGTCATCTAACTACCTGTGATAAGAAAGTAGTGAATAATCAAACCCGTGACAGAAATTTGAGGAATCCAAAAGGAACTTTATACTGAGCCACTACCATAGACTCCAGTGATAAACTCCTTAGTCTTCATCCTGCTGTTTCACTGATGCTTTATACTAATCCTGTTTCTAAAACATTAGTGTCAGTGATGGTTGGGAACAGCAGTGATAACCACACTCGCTGTTATTTAGTCAAATCAAGCAACTTGTGGTAATGGCCCAACAATAGAATCTCAGTGCACCTTGACAGCAAAAGACCACCTTTATTCAAGGTAGACCTCACCTCATTCACCCATTACGATTAAGAACAAAGTGTATTTACCCTATTGGTAGAAAGTAAAATATAACTTTGCCCTTTACTGAATTGGAAGATTAAAGCACTTAAACCCAAGTTAGTTCACTTTAAATTTTTAACACTTATGAAACTAAACCCAAGCTTATACAATTCAAGATAAGGCAAAACAGTACAAGCAGCCAAACTAAGACAGCAAATGCAAAAGTATTCTAGCAGAGAAGCCTGTCCAGAGAATATAATCACCCTCAATCAGGAAATCAAGTATAATGAAATCCTCAGAAATTGAATGCCTTGTTTAGTGTTCTGCCACCAGCAAGAATAAATGGCAATACCACAAGTTTGCATTTGAAAAATAATCTAAAAGGGATGTGTTGTTGAGGAAAGGAAGACATGAGTAATACTACATACCGATGGAATGTTGACATGATCTGAATTAAAAAGTATATGTCTTTGTTCATGCAGGGTAACCAGGACACACCGGCAGCCCCGGACTCATCCATGGCCCAGGCTTACCCATCGGCTCAGTTTGCCCCTGCACCCCAGAACGGCATTCCTGCTGAATTCACAGCTTCACACCCCCATCCACATCCACACTCTCACCCACATCCACACCAGCACCCAGCAGCACCACCAAACTACACTGGGGTCCAGGCCTCCAGCAGCGAGCATCCACTCAATATGTACCAGTCCTCGCAGAGCCACAGTGATCAGGGCGGGTCAGAGTCCAGCAGCCAGACGGTAACAGGCACAGCTACAGTAAGACTTCAGACTTCTTGTGAGATTCATTGTGTTAGTCTCTAATGAGCTTTGGATTATTGCTTCTTTTGAACTTTCTTTTAATGTACAATGTTTAAATGTTTTTTAATGTATTATAAATATACTGTCAAGTTATTTCTTCTCCCCTAACTCGAAAAGGGTTCAACAATTCCCAGGGCCCACTGGATTTTACTCCCCCAATGGAAAGGCAGATCGAAGATTCTTACTATTTATTTTAGTTAGTTGATCTCGGCCTTTGTGGTGACTAATCACCCCTCTAGTGGTATTCCAGTTATGCCAATAGTCCTTCGAGTAGTCCTTTTGACAGTCTTCCTTCCGGGTGGACCCCGAGATGGGTCCAGGCAGGTGGATGGCTGGATAGCGGGTCCGATTAGTCCTTGAGTTGGTTGTAGTGGTAGGTTGCGAGTTGCAAGTTGCAGTCTTAGTTGTAGTTGTAGGTAGTGGGTAGTAGTAGGTAAAAAAACGTTAGTCGCTCTGGGGATCCGGCAGTCTTCTCTCCACTGCCTCACTATGAGTTGATTCTGAATGAGCTATGCTCTGGGCGCCTCGTGTTTTTAAGGGTTACACATCGCTTTGAATCAATGGATTCACTTTGCTGAGCATTATGTCATTATGTCATTTTCCAACCGCTTATCTGTTACCGGGTCGCGGGGGTAGCACGACTGCACCCAAATCACATTGCATCAGTAACCTGAGACCTCCTGCGGGTGGTGAGCCTACTGGAGGTGGTTCCTCATCGGGGAATCGAACCCCGGTCTTCTGCTTGAAGGCGAAATTACTTATCCACTGTACTAACGAGGGACGCTGAGCATTATATTATACATTAAAGGAATTTGAAGGAAAACATTTAAGGAGATTAAAGGAATCTTCCATTCCAGCTCGACAAATACGTAGACATATGTATTGTTTCTTCCCTTTTTTGTTTAGTTTTGCAAAAAATAAATCAAGAGATCCTAATGGATAGATAAATTTAAGGTCATCCAAATGCAGTCCTGAGTCTTCAAGATTCAGTGTTTATTGTCATGTGTACAAAGAACATATGTACACTGAAATTCTGACTTTGCTGTCCACAGTGAATTCCTTTTGTCACACAAAATTAACTTTCATCATATGTTAATATAATCCAGGTAAAGGAACACAGAGATGGCGGGGGCAGCCTTGTATGCGTCTCTTATGTTGCTGTTAACGTGATCACAAATGTTCTTGTCACAGGTTGGAAATATTTGGGCAATACAGTCCTTAAATTACACTGATTGAAGTCGTTGAAGACGATAAAGACTACATCAGGGTGAGCAGTCCCTAATGCACTGATGATGTCATGGAGTGTGCTGAGTGCCTCTGTAGAGTTGGCTCGTGGGGGAATGTAACAGCAGTCAGAAACACGCCCATAAATTCCCTCGGCAGATAGTATGGCTAGCACTTGAGCATTAAAAAGTCCACATCAGGCAGTGTTCATAAACAGTCCGTGTATCTCCACACCAAGTGTTGTTTACAAGCATGTACACACACCCTTCTTTCATCTTACCAGGGGCTGCTGTCCAGTCCCCTCTACAGAGTGAGTGTCCAGTTGAATGGTGCATTCTGGAACTTTGTCCAAAAGCCAGGTTTGGTAAAAAAGAGAACGCAGCACTCTTTTACTTCCTACTTTGTTGTAATCGTGGTTCGAATTTCATCCAGTTTGATTTCCAGGGAGAGTACGTTGGCTAGCAGGAGAGGCTGGGTAGCAGTGGTCGGCTAGCACAAGCCTTTAGCCTAGCATGGAGCCCCCTGTCTTGTCTCGCTTGCGTCCCCGTTTCTGAACCGCTGTCCTCGGCTATCACTCAAGCTCCGTGCTTCAGGACCTTCCTGCAAGTGGCGGCAGTTGTTGTTGTTGTTGTGGGAGCCCACAGTGACCTGCAGCTCCGGTAGTATAAAAGTTGTCGTGTTAGCAGTGCAAAGTTAGCAGTGCACAAACTTCGTGCACCACTGATAAGGTAGAAAGTACAATAAATAAAATAAAAAGCCGGCATTCAGGAGTGGAGCGTGTTAACAAATCTGCCACGGGGGGCGCCATCTTGCATCCTACTGAGCGTTCAGGGGTGCACTTCTCTGTCTTGATCAAGTAATTGATACTTAGTCCACTTTCCCAGTCTTGACCACGGAAATAGCTGACTTATTCAAATTTGAACATGTCAATTGTTTTCTGCTGTTTTCTTCAAGTTGTTACAGTTTTTACAAGGACTCAGATCAACAACTTCATATGAGTCTAGAAGAAAAAATGTGTAGGCAAACTGCAGAGGCTGAATGAAGCATACAAGGGTGGTACAGTATTTTCTATTTCTATACTTTGTGAATAGCATAAAGTCGCTACACAACAATTTTACATGGTATATTGACAATTACATTGCCTCGTGAATCGTGAGTTTCACCCCTGATCAACCCATCAATACCTTGATCACCTGTGCACAGGAAGATTCCCCTGTTGAAAGTGAGCTCCACTCTAATGCCATAACTGTCCCTAAAGTTGGCTTTTTGTTTAGCTGTGTAGCCCAATGACAAAATAGATTATTCTGTATTATTTTATCTGATTATCCGTTCTGAACTCCATCTCTCCACCAGACAATTGTTGCTGTTCTCAGGGACCATTTTTGAGTTACGTTAATATAATTCATATTTTTAATGCTGCATAGACAAGTGCAGCCTTGCAGGCAACAAATATCCTGCTTGTCATTATTTTCTGTGAATGGATAACTTAGTTCATTTCATAAATATTTATGACATTGGCCTTAAGTGTCAAAAAGATGTATTATTTTACATGGTATCATTCTGTTCTCACAGGGCTGCAAAAATAGTCATTGTTTTCTTTCTCAACTAAACTTCAAGATTGAACTCACACATGGAATATTGACCTAAAATCAGATGATGCTCATGAAATTAGAATATATTATTTAGAAGTCCATGTGTAGCAAACATTAATCAGTTGTGATGTTTGATAAATGATTAGAGTGATTCAAAATATTGACGGGAAAAAATGAATGACTTAGAAAAACGTTATACATTTTTAGTATATGTGTAAATCAGGACAACGAATAATGGAGAAAGCATTTCTTTACTACAGTTCAAATGTATTGTATTATATACAAATAATAATAATAATAATGATAATAATAATAATAATGCTTCCTTGATTGATCGTTGAAGGGTTCAGTGTCAGATTTAGGTCAAAGGAATATATTGGCAAAAATTGAATATAAAATAATTGCATAATGTTTTAAACATTGTATGTCATCTGAATTATCCAAAATGTTGTTTTCTTTGCCATAGAGGGGCATCTTTATTTCAATTCTCTATGTTGACATCAGGAGTTGGCCATCCCTAGGGAGGCCACCATGCTTTTTATTGTTGTCCAGACTAGGCAAACTCAACACCTTTTGAGATTTTATGCACAGAAAAGGCAACCTCAATTTAGATTTTTGAAGTGGATGCAACTTCACCACTTTATGTTGCAAAATTGTACTCACAAATCAATAAAGAATATTTATTATTATTATT
This sequence comes from Pseudorhombus dupliciocellatus, assembly GCA_016785235.1. NCBI lineage: Eukaryota > Metazoa > Chordata > Actinopteri > Pleuronectiformes > Paralichthyidae > Pseudorhombus > Pseudorhombus dupliciocellatus. The sequence goes on along the minus strand of JAFBJW010001155.1, from coordinate 9,452 downwards.
ATTATTATTATTATTATTATTATTATTATTATTATTAGCTATAAAAGGTGTGTCCGTGTATTCTATTCAGGCTTTATGTAACAGGGAATACCAAGACCCACACGCAATACAAACAGACAGGAGACAGATGGACAGTTTGCAGGTTTTACTGTAGCTTGTAGCAAACAACATTAAACACACATGAGCAGACAGTAATCATGGTCAAAGTGCAGAACAACGGTCAAATCACGGAGGGTAGGAGATACGAACAGGTCAGAGACAGGCAAGGTCAGAACCGGGAAAACAGCACGAGGACATTACAAACTGGCACTGGTGGTTGTGTGACTGAGACTGAAGAAGGCTTGTTTACAGAAGTGGGTGTGGAGATGCACAGTGGGTATGGCTAGTGAAGCACAACGGAGGGGGTGAGAGCTGCAGAGAATAGAACCGTGACACTTTAGAATGAGTATCTAAAGTGTCACGATTCTACTCTTCAGCCTTCACCAACCAGTTAGCAAAGCCTCTTATTAACCTGAGAACCCAGCGTATGGCCTTTTTGTATTTTTTTTAAAACTTAATAGGAATGCCCAAAGGACAATATTACAATACAATATTATTAACCAATGGTGGCACAAATTAACTTGACTTCACTAATATTTCTAAATAAACAACTTCCAAGTACACAAACACTGAACATCAAAGTGAGTAAGATTCTGCCAATCACAAGTGGAATGAGTGAAACTGTCTCCATGTGATACAGAGGTGGAAATCACTCATTCGCAATGAGTGACTAGTTCTTTCATTTTTCAAGTGGTCTTGTGTTTCATCAGAAATGTAGGCCTTGTTTATGTGCTGGGCATTGAGCTCTGTGCATTTCTTTCTTTCCTGCGAGCTATTCTACCAGAGGAAAGAGTGAGGCAACAAAGCATGTTGGCAGCAAGATGAAGGCATACTGTTCATCTGGAAGTCTCATTAGTTCTCCTGCACTGCTTCCCCCCACATCATCAAACCTTCCACTCTGTGCTTTATTTTCTCTCTTCCTTCTCTCAGCCACGTGCCTCTGCATCTAGGACACTGTGTTTCTCTTGTTCCACCAAGCTTCAGCTGTTTGTGCCAGCACTGACTCTCAGCCCCAAAACACCATGACACCCATATGCAATCATGAAATGATTACATACTTCCCTGACGTCTTCATGGTACTTTGCTGTTTTTAATTAATCGTATGCCTTACAGGAGAAAATAAAATTATTACATTTAATGATGTCAGGGTGTTCTTTTTTCTGATAGATCTTATTTATTCAGGTGTAACAGCAGCAACACAGTCAACAAAAAAGATATTTGCAATATATATAAATATTAATGGCCACGTCTCAAATGAACAGATACAATATTAGCATTGAACCGATGTGAAAGTTAAAGTTAGCATGTTGTTAGCTAGGTAAGCTAGCTGACAAGAATACCTACGTATCTGCGGTCTGTTCAATACAGTGATTCCCAACCACTGTGCCGCGGCACAAAAGTGTTGCATGAGAAATCATCGGCAGTGCCACGGAACATCATTCACTTTCACCCGTTGTTCTGTGTTCGATCCGCAGGTGACGCTTCGACTCAGGGTGCTTCTGAAACGTCTGAAGCCGGCGCGCGGCTCCGATTCCCTAAAATACGGGCTGTATATTTCCATCCACCCATAGCGCACCTCAGCTCTGCTCCGTGTCTGGTTGGATGTGGAACCAGACACCGGCGCCGTCGCTCCACTGCTGACGGTGGGACAGAGGGGCAATGCACGCAGTGTAATGACAGGCTGAACAGCAGCCCTGCATGCTGCCCCTACAGTCTGAGGGCGGAACTGCATTTAAGGGGTGTCCCATTTCCAAGTCACTAAACAGCCCTCAACACTTGATTTTGAGGGCTCAAGCTCAACCCTCAGATTGGAGGTTGAGCTTGAGGGTTAAGGGAAGTAATGGAATTGGGCCCAAGTCTTCTGCCTTGAGCCTTCAGATTTTTCTGCCCCCTCAACCGGGTGTTTTTTGTGTCATGCCCGTCTGGTATTATCAGAGAGAGATCTCACCCACGCTCATAGACAGGTTCTGACATCAACATTGTGGACAGTAATCTGGCTAGACAGCTGCATATTCAACAAGAATGCCTGTCTTCACCAGTTCGCACCCATGCCCTGGATGGTCGACTCATGGCCACCATCACTCATCAGACAGTCCCTGTCCACCTGCCCCTGTCAGGAAATCATCACAAGACCATTTGTTTCCACATCCTATCATCCCCTCAACACCCCCTGCTTTTAGGATTCCCCTGGCTGCTACACAACAATCCTCACATTGACTGGACGACAGGAACGATCCTGGGCTGGAGCTGATCCAGGTCACCAGACCTGTCTGAAGCAGGCAGGCCCTCCTCCACCATGTGCCAGCTCAATTGCCGCAGTCGACCTGTCAAGGGTCCCGTGCGAGTACCATGACTTCAAAGAGGTCTTCAGGAAGGCAAAGGCAACCTCCCTCCCTCTTGACCTGCAGCCTAGAACTACTCCACCTAGAGGCCGCCTGTACTCTTTATCTGCCCCTGAGAGAGAGGCAATCGACACTTAAATTAATGACGCCTTAACAGCAGGTATCATTCGACCATCTTCATCCCCTGCCAGAGCGGGTATTTTTCTTCGTGAGTAGGAAGGACGAAACGCTCCACCCCTGCATAGATTACCGGGGCCTGAATGCTATTACCATCAAGAACCACTGCCCCCTGCCTCTTAATGCTTCTGCATTCTAACTCTTAGAAGCGGCAGTAATCTTCACCAAGCTAGACTTACGTAATGCCTATCATCTGGTCAGGATCAGAGAAGGGGATGATTGGAAGAAGACATTCAACAGCCCTACTGGACATTACAAGTACTTGGTGATGCCTTTTGGCCTCACCAGTGTCCTGGCCATCTTTCAAGCTCTGGTCAGTGATGTTCTGAGAGATGTTAAATAAATATGTTTTTGTTTATCTCGATGATATTCTCATATTTCCAAATTCCAAAGAACAACACACACATCACATTCAGACTGTGCTTCAACGCCTGCTCGAAAACTCACTCTATGTCAAGGCTGAGAAATGTGAATTTCATGCCACATCAGTCTCCTTCCTGGGTTACATTGTGGGGAAGGGGATTATTCAGATGGACCCGTCCAAGGTTTCAGCTGTTTCCACTCCCGTAAGCAGCTGCAACGATTCCTGGCCTTTGCTAATTACAGATGAGGTTCATCTGGTGCTATAGTATGGTGGCAGCCCCCTTCACCGCCCTTACCTCCACCAAGGTGCCTTTCAAGTGGACCCCTGCAGCTAAGGCGGCATTCCAGATCGTGAAGGACCAGTTCACTTAAGCTCCTATTCTTCTGATGCCGGACCCTGACCTTCTGACCAGATGTTGGGGTGAGAGCAGTTCTTTCACAACGGTCATTCTCGGACCAGAAGCTTCACCCATGTGCATTTTTCTCTTAACACCTGACCCCGGCAGAAAGGAATTTTCATACTGGGAATAGGGAGCTCCTAGCGGTCAAGATGGCGCTGGAAAAGTGGTGTCATTAGATAGAGGCACCAAGGTGCCATTCCTTGTATGGACAGACCATAACAACTTGGAATATATTCTGTCTGCAAAGAGGTTGAACTCTCATCAGGCTCAGTGGACCCTATTCTCAACCAGGTTCAACTTCAACCTCTCCTATCGACCAGTTTCTCATTTTGTGGGATTCTTTGTTATTTTTGGATTTTATCGGAAGTGGAAACATGATAAAGGGACAAACATCGCATTGCAAAGACTGTGAGAAATACAAACTTGAAGTCAGTGTTCTCTTGGATCATATTCTTGCCCTGGAAACTGAACTTGGACTTCATGATGATGATGACACAGTTCCCTTTGAACCGGGTGGTAAGATCATTTAGACCTACAAGAGATCAGCTAACAAACAGAGACTAAATGATACTGTGTCTTTTCCCAAAATTAGATGGGGCAAAAAGTAATTATGAAGGGCTTGGAGCCAGATCAAAGCATAAGCTTGAAAAATTACCCAAAATTACACTCAGAAATAGATTTGCTCCTCTTGCTTGCAACCAACGAGAGATAAGCGAAGAGTGCGTGCCCCTCAAGGACAGAGACATTCTGCTACTCGGCGATGGTGCCATATCTAACAAAAACAACAAGGACCGAGACATTGTGCTACTCGGCGATGATGCCATATCTAACATTAACAACAACAACATCATAACACACAGTTTTGCATGGGCAGAAGTCCCAGATGTTTTGAGAATTCTTGACAAGGAATTATCAGACAATATTGTAGTCAAGTCTGTTGAAATTCATGTTGGAGCAGTGGATATTTATGCGAAGCAGTCTTAAATCTTAAAGAAGAATTTCACAGAATTTTTTGAAAGACTTCAAAGGTTGAAAATACAGTAATTCATCTCTGGCCCTTTTCCTAACAACGTCAACGGTAGAAAAGAGATATTCAGCCGACTCTTTCAGCTGAACTCATGGCTGAACTTTAACATTTTTTGGAAACGGGAAGATCTATTTTGAGGAAGAGGCCCAGACCTAAACAGATCGGGAGTGACAGTACTGTCAGAACATCTTCTCAGTGCTGTCACATCAGAGGCCCTGTAAGAGAAATGCTCAACTTTCAGCAATCACTGAAATGAAGATACTCGAAGAACCATGGAGTCACAGCCAAGCAGGTATATTTCAGCGCAGTATGTCATCATACAGTACACCAAAACAATTAGGAACAGCCCCGTTCAGTTCTGGATCTTGAACTTTTATACTCATATGGGTGTGTGTGTGTGTGTGTGTGTGTGTCACGGGCCGTATCATCCCATCGGGTCAGATCAACCTTTATTGAGTCAGGCCACTCCGTCCCAATATGTTTCTTCTTGTTTGTTCCTGTACTTCACTACAGCCCCAACAAAACTCAGGGCACACAGGCACTGAGCAGAGGAGAATGAGGAGAGGAGCTCGGTCCCCAAGGGAGGAGAGAGCCCCAAGGAGATCCCCTCTTCCTCCAAGGATGAGACGGGGAGCCAGCGATCAGCCCCTCCCCCACAGGCAGCTGAGCAGAGGATCGAGCAAGGACACCCTCCCCCACAAGTTGCAGAAAGAAGCAGCGAGCCAGGACCCTTTCCCCCGTTGGCTGCAGAGAAGAGGGGTGAGGAAGGAGCCCCTCCACCAAGGGGAACCGAGGGAAAGAGTGCGCAAGCAGCCCTTTCCCCATCAGCAGCAGTAGAGAGGAACAAGGAGAAAGCTCCTCCCCCATTTGCAGCAGATAAGAGGGGCGAGCAAGAACCCCCTCCCCCACCAGCCACAGTGCTGCCTTCACTTTCATCTTCACTCCCCAGGCTGCATCTACTCCTGAAAGACACCCATGGTCTTTTACAATCTCATCACCAGATTCGCCTTTGAAACTCCCAGGTGATGATCTGGTGGAAGAGGCAATAAAAATGATTCCCCTGACTCCAGATATACCAAGATCTAGGCTGACATCTGTGAAGAAGTACCACGCGCCTAAGCCTTTCCAGCAGGGTCCATGCGGCTGTGTAGGATGCACAGGGCCTTTCCGTGAATGCAGTTCATAGAAGAAATGGAGGGCTCTTTTCTAATGTTATCAGTACTGTACAAATAAGAAGAGTTAGAAAACTAGAGACAGTCAGACGACAACTTGACCATAGAAACCTTATCCATATCTCTTGTAAGAACAATGCATCCAAAGTAACAAAGATAACCCTAAGACATGCCGTACTTAATGTCTGATATTTACGTGAAAACTCTTTTTTAATCAATAATACCATTTCTTCTTATAATCTTGATTTCATGTTTTTAACATAGACATGGCTAAAAAGCAATACTGCTGATACCATTTTGATTGAGTCTTCCCCTACAAACTTCAAATTAGTTTTCTGATTCCCAAAATGATAGAATGGGTGGGGGTGTTGCAACCATTTTTAAAGAGCACTCAAAATTTGTCTTTTGGGGATTTTTCATCATTTAATTATGTGTCCTTTAGGGTTGAGGTGGAAAAATGTCCAATACGTTATACAGTGACAAAAGCACCACAAATCAGTTATATGGATGATTTCAATCAACTACTCTCAGCCATATGCAGTTTGATTTTCTGGTAATAGTTGGAGACTTTAATGTACATGTTGACATGGCCAGTGATAGGAATGCAAAAGCATTTGGTGCCATCCTTGAAATATTTGGACTAACTGTCAGGTTCAAGCATCCTAAAATACTTAGAATACAACGCACACGGAAGGAAGACAAGAGAGATTAGTTTTTACTCACGAGGAGAACAGACGGAGAGATGCTCAGTTACAATCTCCTACCGCTCTGAAGCATATTCCGCCGAACCCTCTCTTTTTATTTCCTTAGGGTGGTCACTAGGTTACATATACATTGCTGCTTTAAAGATTAACAGAAACTTCATCGGTTTCATGGGTCATGACACAAAATAGACTGTTCATGTTTGAAGGTATAGCAATCTTCTTTATGAGCCAAAAGCAGAATGCTCCTCTGTTATTCATCAGCTCAAGAACGAAATGCTGCAAGGTCAAATTCCTGTCAACAGTTTCACTTTATTAGTAACTGAAACACAAAGCACAACCTAATGAGTAAATTTGGGATAACCTATGCACAATTATCCTAACACTAACCCAGAACATACAAGGAAAAAACCCATAACAAAGGTCATACACTTCACCTTGTCATGACGAAAGGTGGAAGGCCTCTGATGAAGCCTTCCAAGTCCAGGGAGGTTCACAGCACAGAGTTTGGATTCAACAACAGCCTTACCATGGTCAGCTATGTTAGAAAGAAAGGAAAAGCTGTTGTGCTCCTGAGCACGATGCACCATGACAATGTAGTGGATGAAAATAGCAGAAAGAAAAAACCAGAAGTCATCACATTTTACAACAAAACAAAAGGAGGTGTTGACACCATTGACCAGATGGCTAGCACCTACACCTGCAAGCGCCAAACACAGAGGTGGCCCCTGGTGCTGTGGTATAACTTAATTGACATCGCCACCCTGAATGGCTACACCTTTTTCATGACTCAACATCCAGAATTCAAGTGCGGCATCACCAATGCACGACGGCTCTTCCTCAAAGAGCCGTCAAAGGAGCTTGTCACACCACACATGAGGAGACTACTGGAAGGCTGCCCCCAACTGCATACCCCAATTATTGAAGCAATGGAAAGGTGTGGGGTGACAAAAGCCACAACCCAGCCACAGGAAAGTAGCAGACAGGGCCAGCCAAAGACAAACAGGTGTCAGATCTGCCCCAGCAACAAAGATTGTAAAGTCAACAATCAATGTGGGAAATGCAATGTACTTGTGTGCAATGATCACAGGCAGAAACAGGTGGTTTGTCTGAACTTCATACAGTGACGAGACAAGAGGGCAAAACAGGGAAAAGAGAGAGGAACTGCCAATGACTGGACAGTTACACACACACACACACACAATGAATGTTCACATTATCTATTGCTGTTATAGGTTCTTTTTCAAAAATGTATAAAAGTGAAAACTAAAGATATACTTAAGATAGATAAAGATAAGATAAAGATTTCAAACATGAAATAATTCTTGTGCGTTCCTAAATATAATACTAAACATTATACAAGTGATAATTCTTAACCAAAATGACAGAAATGGCATAAAAACACATAGATTCTAATACGGGTCATTTTTGACCCACTTATGGAAGAGTGTAGGGTCCAGTCACTCGTGCATCTAAGGGTTAAGTCCGTAACATCAGCAGCCTACTACCATCTGAAAAACATCTCTAGAATCAAAGGTATTGTGTCTAAACCAGACCTGAAGAAATTAATACACGCTTTCGTCTCCAGTAGATTAGACTACTGTAATGGCCTTCTCACCGGCCTCTCTAAGCAAGCTGTAAAACAACTGCAATACATTCAAAACGCTGCTGCTTGAGTCCTGACTAGAACCAGGAAGTATGACCACATTAGTCCAGTGCTCAGGTCTCTGCACTGGCTTCCTGTGGCTCAGAGAATAGAGTTTAAAACTGCCCTCATTGTCTACAAGTCCCTTCACGGTTTAACACCAACCACCTCGGGCTTTAAGAACATCAGGGAGTGGTCTCCTGCTGGTTCCCAGAGTTAGGACTAAACACGGTGAGGCTGCTTTTCAGTTCTACGCAGCTCAAAGTTGGAAAAGACTGCCAGAAGATGTGAGACAGGCCCCAAGACTGCCAGAAGATGTGAGACAGGCCCCAACTGTTACAATGTTTAAATCTAAATTTCATTTCATTTCATTTCATTTCGTAATCATGACCTGCCCGGACCCAGTGCCTGTCCCCCAGACCACCTGCTTGTTCCCCTTGATCTTCAATCTGAAGTCCTCCAATGGGCACATAGTACTCATCTCACTCGTCACACAGGGATCCAGCAAACCAAGGAGGTGTTCCAGAGGCACTTCTGGTGGCCCAGCCTGGACAAGGACACATGGGATTTTGTCAGTGCTTGCTCGACCTGCTGTGAGCACAAAACATCCCATCAAGCTCTGGCCGGCCTGCCTCTATCTAATGGGAATACCGCCATCCTGACCATTGTGGATCGATTCAGTAAGATGAGACTGCCATGTTGTTCGCCTCCGTGGCATCCCGGTTGATGTGGTCTCCGACCATGGCCCCCAGTTTACATCCACCTTCTGGAGAGAATTTTGCTCGCTGCTTGGAGCCACAGTGAGCCTCTCTTCTGGTTTTCATCCCCAATCTAATGGCCAGACGGAACGCATGAATCAGGAGATGGAGACAGCCCTGCAGTGCATGACATCCTTCATCCGAGCAACACTTATGGGTCAAGCTCTGCCACTAGCCTTTCACCTTTTCAGTGTGCTTATGGGTTCCAGCCACCACTCTTTCTGGCTTTCGAAAAGGAAGCCTCATGTCCCTCAGCCATAGCCTTCATTTGCCGCTGCCACAGAACGTGGAACCAAGCAAGATCCACCTTCCTAGGGACCATAGAGCATTATGCCCCCACATCCAACTGACACCGAACCAGGGCACCTGAATGTCAGCCGGGTCAGAGGGTTTGGCTCTCCACCCGGGAGAGCCAAACCACCACTCCTCCCTTTACACATCGAGACCAGGAAGCTGGCTCCTCGCTTTATTGGCCCATTCAAAATTAAATAAATCATCAATCCTAAAGCAGTAAAACTCAGACTGCCCAGGAACATGCATGTCCACCCTACCTTGCACGTATCCAAGATCAAGCCTGTAAAGGAAAACACGCTAGTTCCCCCAACGCCACCCACCTCGCCTCCCCGCCTCTTGAATGGAGGTCCTGTCTATTCTGTTCAGTGCCTCCTGCAGTTCTGCCGGCGTGGCAGGGGGCTCCAATATCTGGTGGATTGGAAGGTGTTAGGTTTAAGCACCCCAAAATACTTAAGAGTACAACACACAAGGAA
>JAFBJW010001149.1:0-10372 GCA_016785235.1 Pseudorhombus dupliciocellatus | reverse complement strand
CTCATTTGCAGCAATTTGCTGCAAATGCTGCACATGATACAAATCTGGCCCTACGACTTTTACTGTTACACTACAGCCCAGAAAAGAAGAAGAACTTGGGTGACGTGGCACAGATGATTGAGCAATGCAAGTCAATAATCGAAATGACATTGATTATTATGCAACTTGAACACTGGTCAGCAAAGTAATCCTGCCTTATTATGACTTATGATTATGATTATGATTCCAGTTGAGCTTTAAACTGCAAATCCAAAGCCAGCAACTCTAATCTACTGATGAATGCTAAAGACAAAAAATCTTGCCAACAGTGACTTGATTAGCCAGTTTTATGATTGTCAGTGAGTTATGTGTGAGACCGCAGTCCCGTGATAACACACCTGTGTTCCAACTGTTTCTGCAACTCGCCCAAGGAAGCTCAGAGGCAAAGGAGGAGAACATATACAGGAAAGCCCAGGCCAGGATGATGATGTAATAGATGCTAGAGTACAAAACAACAACCTGACTGCCGTAGCCTATCCCTGATGACGGAAAAACAAACAATACATTCAAGTAAAACAGCATTATGTTCTCAAACACTGTGAACGGTGAAGCCACAGCACTGCAAACGTGATACAAATAAAGAAATGACAGAAAGGGATACAGATCACACAGTAAAATACTACTCAAAACTAATAAAATGTTTCACCAAAGATTTGTTTGGAAATATTAAGAGAAAATAATTTGATTTTTGGGAAAACAGATAGTATTGTTATTGAATAGTGGTTAATCATAATAAACAAGTCATCAAATTACAAATACAACAATTAATTGTTCATTTCAATTTAAAATGTAATTATAAGCAGGGGAGATATGACAAATGTAACTCACAGTTTCCACTCTTATTGCATGAATGAAACCTTTTAGTTCACATTCAATCCAGATGTTTACCTTCAAACAGGGGACAGATTTTCCTCCAGCAGGTAATGCTCCCCTGTTTGGTGTACTGGCCCAGAGAGGTCTCCAGCAGAAACAAGGGGATGCCGCAGGTAATAAAAAATAGTATATATGGGATAAAGAACACACCTATGGAAAAAATTGAAAAAAATACACCACTTTTGTTGTTTGGAGTTTTAAACAACCATAAGAATCAAAATATATAGTAAAGACAGAAGACAGGTACATCCTTTTAATAATGTGATCGTAATTAATTCATTAGTGGTGTGGATCTGGATCCAATAATTGATTTCTAACATGTTGAAATGGAGTGTTAGTCTTTAGTACAGTTTTGTTCTCTTCGAGATGGAAGGGTGCATAGAGGGTGCATCACTTTGCTAACAGTGCTTAGTCTGTTTCCTTATGATTGAGCACTGTCAAGACCCAACAAAACATAGCTGTACAATGGTTTATTGGGATTTTTTTTTTTTATTGCTCCTCGAAATTTGATTTTTTTTTTTTTATCATCCTCCAGGTGTTTCTAATTTTATGAAAAGAAGGGCTGATCTTCTACATCTGAGTCTGTTTATGTATGACTTTAATGGCCCTCACCTCCGCCATTTTTGTAGCACAGGTAAGGAAATCTCCAAACATTTCCCAGGCCAATGATTTGTCCTGCAACAGCCAAGAGAAATTCAATTTTGTTTGACCACTGTCCTCTGCCTGTGCTGCTGGATGTAGGATAAGCAGACGCCTTGCTCTGACTGAGCTGGACCTGTGGACTGTGGGCCTCTTCCATTGCACTGTAACAGAAGAAAGATGTCATGGCATTTATTTTTGCTCCAGTTGAAATGTGTTCCCATTATGTATTTATGTATTTAAAACTGTTGTTTTTGCAGCAGCAAATTTTCTTCATATCATTTTTCCTGAGCCGCCTCAATCAAGTTAACAACTTAACAACAAACACATTCTACGACAGCAATATTGACATTATTTAATTTTTATAATTCACACAATGACAGCAGTCTTGCTACATGAGGTCAACAGAGGGTCACTGCTGCTTGGTATGAGAGTGTAATTCTTTCATCAATGTTGCTTTTGTTCTGCAGCCTCGGATTTTATGTGGGAGTGAACCAACTAGACTGGAAACTATGTCCTACTACATTACTGAACAAAATCTCAAAAAGCACTTTAGTCATGCAGAAACGTATTGTAGCAATGACTATTGTACATTTCTATAACATCCATCAGAAACATCATCACATGGTCTTAACAACCTCGCTGAGGCCATAGCTGGCACTGCTTCTCTTTGGTAAGGTTTCAGGTGGTAGTGATCATGATACGACCCATGCTACGTTTATCAGGGCCTTATAAGTTTAACCTTTTCGAAATGTTTGCATTGGCACAATTGTTTCCAGTATCATTTAAGAGATATTGCAAAATTCGTATAAGTAAACAATTTAATTTTATATGAGTTTTTAAATAATAATCATCCCTCCAAGTGATGGAATGATATTCTCGTGTGGCCAACTTGTGTGACTTTCTGTTCTGTGGGAGTGCTTTTATTTTGAAGACGCATCCCGGAAGCTTGGAGTGTCCTCATTCTAGTAAAGCTGAAGGAAAACACTGCTAGAAAAGACTTGTTTCGTGCTTTCAAGACAATCTTTCAGGAATGTTGAAAACACAGTATTGCGCGGGACATGTGACAGTCGAGATGCATGTTTGTTTTGTTTGACTCACTCTAATAGACACTTGTCTCGTGCTTTCCTGAAAAACGTTCAGTGTTACACACCACCCCTGCTCCCCATCACGTCAGGGGTGTAAAATTAGCTTTCCTAATAGTAAGCTTTCACTCTATTTAAAAAAACCACAGCTTTAATGAAAAGTTTCAGTGAGTGACGGCAACAAGGGCAAACAGTTGTTAGCATTGCTGTCCTGGACAGCTCATTCATATCTGTAGTGACTGACCTGGTTGAACCCTACAAGATTATGTGTTGAGAGCAATTTACATTTGTTTTTCAAAAACATCTCAATGATATTTTTGCATATGGAGTGGTAGATGGCTGTGGAGGGAATAGTATATATAGTACTCTCTAAGCTTATCAACATTCAAGGATTCAGGAGGAAGTAAAAATTAAAAGAACTGTGTATGTATGCAACTAAAAAAAACCAAACTTTTATTAAAACAATCTCAGCAGAGAACTACTCAGTTCTGTTCACCCACTAACTTTTTAAAGAGTCTGCTATTTCAGACAAGGCAAGTCATGCAGGTTGGTAGTATTTCATGCTCATGGTCACAGGGCTCCGCGAGGTGTAACACTTGACAAGGGAAATAGCTGCAGCACAGCCACTAACCTTTGGCCTACTTAACACAGCGACAGGCGGCACAGTGAGTCACTCTGAACTGTGGGGGTACTGCTCGTTTCCCATCCAAGAGATGAGGCCACGGTACTTTCACAGAGTTACACAAACACCAAGCAAACATACAAGACAGCAAAAAAAAACTGTAAATATTACCTGGCAAAGCTAGCCCCACGGCAGTTGTCTCTTGTCTGTTATGATTCCATTCAGCTCTAGGTGGAATTCATCTGCTGCCTTTCGAGAAAAGTCTGGGTCCCCCAGTCTGTCCAGGACAAGTGCTCTTCCTAGTACTGACAATGAGTGAGTCCATGAGTAGAGGTTTGAGACAGTTGTGTTTGTATGACAATGAGAGAGAGAGAGAGAGTGAGAGAGAGCACAGTGAGTTGGGAGGGGGCGGGGTGTTATGCGCTTTTGAATGAGCCACTCAAGGCGGGGACTTGCAGCACAGACCAAGAGGAGGGGTACAGTGCCCACGCTAGCTGCATGACAACATGTGCATCAGTATGCAGTTGACATTTTAGCTTTTTCATGAACTGTCGTGTCAGTGCCATGACATTTGTGTAATACTGTTCCCTCATGAACCCTCGGTGATACCTACTTGTCTACTTTCTTTGCCTTTTCTGTTTTCACGGTTTCACTTTTTGGTTTAACAAACTACAAAACTAAGACTGTATACATCTTAGTGGTAGTGCAACTTGATGTTTTAGATGCACCATGGGACTGAAGTATATATGGAAGTGCGTTGGCCTACTTTCATTTTGCGAGTTTTGAATCATCAACCATGGTAACTAAAATCACATGCTGGTTGCAAAACAAAGGCTTTTTTGGTTCAGCTTAAAAATATGAGCGGTTGTAGTACTGGCAGTGTGGTGATCGTGTTTATTAAAGGTACACTGACCAGACAGATTCTTATATCAGAAATCTGGTCACTTATTTCTTTCCATCATCTGCTCGCTTCTCTTCTCATCTGTCTGTTCAAATAGCATTTGTCATTAAATCAGGTTTACTTCATCCCTCAATGCGTTTGTTTGTATTGGGTTGTCTGTCTGCATTGCTCCCATCAGCTAATTGTGGCATGTTTATTTACACTGTCTGACAAGTGACATTGAGCAAGTGTTTACATATCCATAGTGACAAGTGCCAGAGGTGACGAAAAGCAATTTGTTTTCTTGCAGTTGGCTGCCATTAGTACTGTGTCTGGTTAACCCTTTTTGTATGGTCACACTAAGTTTGAAATACTCATACAGAAATACACTAACCTATGGCTATTTTAAAGCTTCCCCACTAAAAGTGTATAGACTTGTTTGTTTAAGCTGCCCACAAACAGACATTTAAATTTAACATTTTACTCGGAATTGCATTTCTACAAAGGTCATGATAAACAACATTTTCTTGATTGCTCTCGGTACCTGGCTGTCGTGCAGATCCTGTCATTCCACTTAACCTGCAGTCTACTGAGAATACTAGAATAATTTCAACTCTTGTTTGCAATGCTAAAAGGGAATGCTGATGACTGAAACCTTGAATGTATGCTTAACACAAAAACACATCTGCTTATCCTCTTCCCCCCTCCGCTTCAGTCCGTGTCTTAGATAAAGCATTCCGTCACAAATGTATGTTACATTCAACTGATGTCACACGCATTGTGTGAAATACCATACACATATGCAGGTTTTATTATTTATTCTTCTGTCACCATATATTATATATTATTTATTTATATCCTTAGGTGCACGGTCCTCATTAGAACATGATTCATTTCAATTCTTTCCTGCAATGTACTTATGTTCGACTCACCACTATGCCAATGTAGGGGCGGGTGAAAAGATTTTGTCCAAAACGCACTCCTCGAGATTCAGAGGTAAACTTTGTTGGAGCCGAATCAAATAAAATAGTTGAAATGGACTAAAATATATTTTTTTACTCGTGTGACTGGGGACAGTTTCCCCCTTCTTTCATCAAACTCGATTTACTGGTTTGAAACCCGTCATTCTGTCAGGACTAGATTGTCTATACTCATGAGGAGGAGTCTTTTTACATACTTTTTACATTCTTACCATTTGCCATGCCCTGAAGCACTTTGCTCTCTGGTTGTCCTTCTCAACCTGTTCGAGCATTATGCATTTCAAAATGCTAGTTTTCAGTTATTACCGTCTGTGCATCATTAACATGGCACTGCAACGGCTTTTAAGACTCATGAGCATTTTTGCGTTACAAGACAAATCATTACGCTGGCTGTCAATGAATTATCTAAGTGAGTCAAACTGAGTCTCTGCGGGGATGTGGGGGTACTCGCGTTCAAAGAAACACAGCTGTCAGCTGAGACGACCAGTTGAAGCTGTTGCAATATAAACACACAAATCTGATCTGATCCGATCGGATGATGCGAACCGTCAATGATTAGGAGGAAGATGTGGTAAATGTCTGGGTTTCAGTTTTCCAGCACTAAGACAGGAGGCTCTGGTTCACCCCATCACCACTATTAGTTCCCTATTGTCTTTCCCTTTATATGTAGTTTCATAAGAAGCTCATGTCTAACGCAGGGGATTTTAAAGTAGACATGATGCATCAAGGAGACCAGAAATATACAAAGTAGCATGAGCGAACTTTGACCCCCATGTCTGAAGCTGTCTCCCCTATTATCCCCATATAACTCCCTCTACTTGGGTCACCCATTCCAACAGCACATCCATGAATGGCTAGAATTGCTATCACTGCATCCCACTGAATTCTGGTGTATTAGCGAAATAGCTGAAGTTGGTGCCTCTCTGTCTGAGTCATCTGAAGTCAATATGGAGGTCCCTAAGCCTAGACACTACAATGCACTGATGGTTGGATGTTTATCTATAACCTGACCTTGGGTACTGCTGAGAGAGAGAGAGAGAGAGAGAGAGAGGGGAGTGTCTGTGGAATTAGCCAGGCAATCTGCTGTAAATGGTTATTCATTCATCTTCAACCGCTTATCGATTACAGGGCCGCGGGGGGTGCTGGAGCCAATCCCAGCTGTCATTGAGGCGACGATGGGTAATACCCGGTTGCGAGTTCTTTGCAGGGCTTACGCACAGAGACAAACAACCATTCACTCCCATGGGTAATTTGGATTGATCAATTCATCTGACATGCATGTCTTTGAACTGTGGGAGGCAAATTCCACACAGACAGCCCCCCCCCCCTGGCTTGGCCCTGGAATCCAACCCAGGACCTTGCAGGCAGCTGTGCTCACCACTGTACAACCTGTTATAAGTAAACCATAGTTGGAACTACCCGTACAGCTAAGACCAGACCAGCCAGACCGCAGAGAAATCATTTAACTGGCTGCCAATGAATTATCTAAGTTGGTCAAACTTAGTCTGCGCAAGGATGTGGGGGTACTCACGTTCAAAGCGACACAGCTGTCAGCTGAGACGACCAGTTGAAGCTGTTGCAATATAAATTCACAGATAATGGGATTTTCAAACCCCTGTTTTATTTTATATATTTTTTGACATTTTTAAGACCTAAACACATGGAATTCAAAGGGGCCAAACCAAGACATGTCTGTTTAATACAGTATATACAATATATAGTAGTGTAGTAGTAGTAGTAGCAGTAGTAGTAATGTGTGAGGATATACAAACATTCTACAACTGTGACATTAAGGTGTTGACATCTGCTTTTTCAGTGCACTACTTCAGATTATTGCATTTCAAATTTACTGCCCAACCAAAAAGTGATCAAACAGCTTTTAGCGTGAAGGGTGCGCATATTGACACTGGCACAGTTGTAAATGGTAAAAGGACTGGCTAGAAGGCGCTATTATTCCAGTAAGAGTGCATCTTTGGTTCCCTCTGGTGGCCCCTGATAAATAGCACAGTATTTGAATTACATTGGTATTGTTAACGTTCAAACAAGTCAGATCGGATACCTGCTGTGCAAAAGTGACCCTTGTTTTCAGCCATCTCTCCTCCCCTTTTTATTTCTTTGCTCACCCCTAACTGGTCAAGCTAGATCACCCATTGAGCCTGGTTCTGCTGGACGTTTCTCTATATTAATACGATTATAAAGTTATCATGTTACCTTCTATGTAAAGTGCCTTGAGATGTGTTTGTTGTGATTTGACACAATACAAATAAAATTGAATTGAATTGAAGATCTCAGTGGGGAAAGTGAGGAGGAACTTTCCCCTACATCTCAAGTGAAGCTGCTCCAGTTTGGCTCTTCTCACACGCTCCTGTCCTGAGGTGAACTCCTGTCCTGCAGTTCAACAGGTCAGTTCTCTGAGGAAGCTGCAGGTAGGTCTTCAGCTGCAGTGCACAAGATGGAGAACCTCTAGCAAAGAAGAAGGAGATTAAATAGTGGCTTTACTCAGATTTAAAACCAGTTTAATAAAACCAAACCAAACTCAAATAACGATATATCTTCTCTATGCAGACAGCAGCTCACCTGTCGTAGTGTACCACGAGTTATGATCACTTTGTACAGCATCCAGATGGGAACCATGAGTGTAGAGGAGAGAGTGAACCACCAGCCAAGTGCATAGCCCCACCATGGATACTCGATGGTGTTGTTGAACTTCAGAGGAGTATATTTGACTAATGAGAAAATGAATGTTGCCTGAAAATAGTAAAATGAAAAATAGTTTATGTTTTGGGAACAAGTTCTGCAAACAGTGATGAAAAAAGCATAAACATTGAAAGGAAATAATATTTTCTATTGGCAAGCAGACCTTTGAGTACTTTCACCTTAACTTACCAGGCAGATAACTGGAGTGACATATTTCAAACAGTACTTAATCAGAGGCAGAGGCTTGTACCCAATCATGTCCTCAATGTTTGCATAAAAACGGTCTGCACCTGTAAGCAGATGTAAATGTATTATAAATTACAAATTCAATGTGAAGCAGTTGTTTAATTTTTTTAACTTACCGTATGCCCATCCAATGCAGACAGACTGAAATAAGGCAAATAGCAGCAGAGTCATCCCACTGCAGGAATAGTAGTCGAACAACTGAAAGATGTACAGTCCACCCTGTGAAACAGGAGTCTGATTAGTCATTGTGTTACATTACAAAACATGTTCGTCAATAAAAATGTGATATTTAAATCTTAATCTTACATCTGTCACCATCACAAGGCCAATGAAGAAACACAAAACACTGATAGCAAGCAGAAGAAGTTTGCGTCGATGACCAACATTGAAGAACTTAGGATATGTGTCAGAGATTCCTGTCATGAGAGTTTCCAGACCTACGAACTGAAACACAAACATTCCAATTACACTGTAACTCCATCCTCGTACGACTCTCGTGACTAAATTATTTTTAAGGATGATGATGTAACTCATATTTACAGTACTCATTGCTTAGCCACTGCATCTCAAAAAAACATCCAGATAAGTAACACACAGCTTTAAGTTCATCAATGACACAAGTGAGTTCAAAGCATGTCCAAATGTGATTTTGCTCATTTAACAATGGAGAAATATGGTGTCTTCACCAGACTCACAAGCGTTGTACTTAGACCCAGATAGAATCAAGTGTGTAGTTTGTGACATCTGTCTTTATCTTTAATGGGCAGATGTGCTGCAGCCACCGGCTGCTGAGATGGGTGCAAGCGCATTTGTGAATTCAAGCTAAATTTAAACTATGTTGTGCAACTGATCAATTGAAGCCAATCACCACATGAGCATTTCATCATTTTAATCCACTTAACTAGAATTACTACCTTCTCAAAACCAAAAACATGTTTTGTGAGTTAACTGTAATCTTGTACCTGAATGGCAGTTTGACACTTTAACAAATCACCAAATTTGGAAGACATTGTGTTTACAAAGAACAGACTTGATTGAAAAGAAAATGTGATTTTAAACCCTTAGACAGAAGTTTACCTCACTGTCCAGACCCAAGAGAAGGATCATTATGAAAAAGCATACCGCCCAGAGCTGAGGAAAAGGCATCATGGCGACGGCTCGGGGATAGGCAATGAATGCTAGGCCAGGACCTGCAGTCGTCATGAACGAAGGAATGAATCAAACAGATTCTCTGCATGTGCAATGTTATTCTACGACATATTAATTGCCATGCAATTACCTGACCCAGCCACTTTAGAGATGTGTGTGTTTTGCTCATATGCCATGAATCCAAGGGCAGAGAATATGGCAAAGCCTGCGACAAAACTGGTTCCACTGTTGAGAAGGCACAAAAATATACAATCCCTAGAAAACAAAAGATAAAATCACTTTTGTATTCAGATACAATTTATTAAATGTTTCAACAGCACAATTGAATATTTGTCTCCTGCAAAAAACAAACAGTCAATATCATATCAGACTTACTTGTAGCAGTCATTGTTGTATTCATTATAACTGCTAAGTGTCAGCAGATATCCGATGCATATAGCATAGGAAAAAAATATCTGTGTGCCAGCATCCATCCACACCTGCAAGGCAAGAGGGACATTTCTTGCAACTCCATAGTTACTCAGTGTAATGAGCATTTGCTAACATTTTGCACTTTTTACAACTGAGGTACCTGACCCAGAGCAGCTGTTGTCTCTGAGTTCCCCTTTAACTTTCCACTTTGCCTCTTTATCATGGCTACATTATTTTCTGATGTTTTTTCCAACTTATAGTATAATGTTTAAAACAAATGTAAACGTTAAACTTAAAATAAAATGCATTATGAAAAGGAAGGTACAAAATTCTTTGTCTTTGGAAAGGTTGGTAGGTTGAGTGCTACATATCATCGTGTAATCTGTGCTTACCTGTGGATCAGTGAGGCGGGATGGGTCTGGGTAAAGGTAAAACTTGATCCCATCCAAGGCCCCAGGCAAAGTGACTCCACGAACAAGCAACGCTGTCATCATCAAATATGGAAATGTAGCCGTGACGTAAACCACCTGTGGATGAGCCCAAGTGCAGGTTAATCTGAGGACGTTTCACTACTTCTGAGGATTTTTATTTTCATTGATTTCATCTGTCTTGTTAACAGCAAATCTGTGAGTAACAACTGTAGAAGTCTGAGCTTAGGTGCTAACTTGCAAAGATGCAGGTGTTACTTTTTAATCACCAAACGCAACACGACAAAGTACAAAGAGGGAGAGATGTGTGGTTATTTGATAAC